>JARHVA010000547.1:782500-1035000 GCA_037957365.1 Torreya grandis | reverse complement strand
GGAAAAAGTCTTTGAATATTGATTTGGTCTTAAAATAGGATGAAAAAGTGGCTAAGGATGGTGATTAGATAAGTGATGACCAAGGATTACCAATAGACAAGGCCCTACAAGGATCTAATCTAACAAGGAGACTAGGAGATGATGATGAGATCAAGTACTTTTTATGCTAGCAAAATAGATTGGATGGGTGCTAGACATGAAGAGGCTTTGATAGAGAGGTGATGGGATCATATACCATTCATAATAACAAATAGGGATTGGATGGGTGCTAGATATGAAGAGGAAATGATAAATAAGTGATGTGTGCTAGATTAAAGTCTTTGATAAGGTGTTGTATGCTAATAATACCTAGGCCAAGAGGATGATTAAGATATGGAGGGATGGTTGACCACTCTGATTTGTGATATGACCGAAACTCCCCAAAGCTCTGACACAACTTGTCAGATTTAAGAGCACACATGATTACCATTGTATAAGCAATTAAACATGTGGAATAACCAGAAGAACAAATAGCTATCAATGAGAAAACACACAGAATATGAGAGGCAACACACAATTGTATTCAACTCATTACAAAGGAAATTACAATAAAGAGATCACACTCTTCTTCCACCTCTGTGAGGCTTCCTCCTCAAGGGCTCTAAGTAATCTTCCCACCCGAGTAATCTTCTCTCATAGGTCACAACACACAGCTAACACAAGCTATTGTTCACCTCATTATACATCTGTACAATCGAGTACATACCGGTACTCCAAGTAGATCTCTCCATGATCCTGCTGATGTATTGTTGTCACCTTGGACCCTGGCCAACCACCGATCTCTGTCTGACCCTCGCATACACACATCCTTGCATATCAAACCTGATCTTACTTAAACATACATGGGGAATCCTACTTGATTCCACCATGGGAAGAACTCTCCAAGCTTCACATAGCTCTTCTGCAAATTCTCCACATAACAATATAGCCCATGAGTCTATTATATAGATCTCATGCATACACTGATTAGACTTGCGGCTCAAGACTTCGAACAAGTCTTTAACATGCAAACTCCACGTTCACTTAACTGACTATTCGTCAATAGCAGTTCAGACTGCCACAGGCGACCGACACCGGTCCCTATCTTCCTAGAGGTGACCGATGCCGGCCGATATTTTGCCGATGCCAGTTTCCCTTTTGTGTCCCCTGACCGACGTCGGTGTGGCCTACCGACACCGGCGACTGCATACGCTAGAAACCCTCCTATTTGCCTTAAGGTATAGCTTTTAGCTCCACACCCTAACAATTTGGTGCTAAGACTAGACATTATATCCAAAGATGGGGGATAAGATAAAATATATGTCATGGAGATGGATGTGATGAGCGGATTAGGAAGAAGACAAGACATAATGGACTATTTTTTGGCTTTTTCAAATTTTATGATTTTTAGGGTTTTTTGACATATTTAAAAAATTTAGGGATTTTTAGGATATATATATACACTATACAAATGAGGTTACTAGAAAAATGAGTACCAAGCCTAGAAACTAGGATGAAAATGGATCAAATGATGAATGGGATGACAAAGGATGAACAGACTAGGGATAGCCAATGACCACATCATGAAGGAACTAAATGGTTATTTGCCTGAGTGTTTATTAGAGGATATGCTAAGAGGAGTTTGGGATAATTATAAAGACACCTTTCACTTCCTTACAAAGGTCAATATGGGAAGGAAGAAGAGATAAGATGTATGAGATGATGATGGATGATGGATAGGAACAATGGATCAAAGGTTATGATGGAGGGGTGATATGGACATGTTTAATGAGGGATGGATGGATTAGTGTACCCCTAAGTGGTGAGGTGTAATGCGGATAATGTATTATTTTACCATGATGATGGAAACTATTTTTCATCATGGTACTTTCCCAAGGTGCCATAAAACCAGTTTTCACTATTGGATGAATGAAGTTTTCTTTTTGACTTTTTTGACTTTATTGGGCATCTTGGTTTATAGGGGATATGTAAGATACAAGGTGCAGTCACTTGATGGATCATTTAGCTAAAAAAAATTCTAGATAAATGTGATGTTAGGATTGTGTGATAGTGATATTTATTGACTCTTGATTTAACATTCTCTGAATGTTTTAACCAAGTGTCTTCATGACCCCTACAAGGGACAATGCTACCTAGGGATGTGAGATATGATATGGATGGGGGTATAGTGTAAATGTGATAATGGGATATGGGATGTGAAGGAGGAATATGATCAGGATGAGTGATGTGATGGGATGAGGAATGGAATTGGGTTTCAATAGTTGCATACATTATTGGACATGCTTGAGGGGATTCTTTAGATTGGTGCGAGGAGACTATGACATCCAATACCTTTTGATTTAATGATTCATTGATCCAAACATTAAGAGGATGGTTGACCATATGATTTTTTAATTTATTTCCCCTTGGTGCCACTTTTTGGTCCTCACTGTAGTATATTGATTTTTGACTTGATATATAATGATTATTTTGACTTTGATGAACCCCTAATGCCTAATATTGGGCTTCACTAGGGGAAGACATTATTTAATTAGGCTGATGATTTGAATTTTCTTGACTTTATCTTATGGGTTCAAAGATAATTTGATGATGATTTACAATTTTTGGAATATGGTCTTGAACCTTGGTATTTGTGGCACATGATATTAAATGTAAAGTGGAACCCAATTATGCATATTCTTATTCATTCTCTTCATAAAGTGGGATATAGGGATTATGGAGGTGAGGTGGATGGTGAATGGTGAATGTTGGGTGATAGATTAAGGGTATAATGGGCAGCATAGTCCTCATAAAGGTCACTATGATTCCTATCCTCAATATCGGATAAAACATTCTCAAGAATCTCAAAAGGATCATTAAGACACGTATCCAAGGTAGGATCAGATCTACTATGGAAATATTTAACAACTAAAGCATTCAAAAATTTAGTTATGACTTCATCATCCTGATTAAGATCTTCAAAAGAGTTGTAAATATCATCATCTATTATAATATTGATAAGGGATGATGATTCTTATGAGGAAACTGATTCAGATGCTTGTGTAGAACATGATCCAGATGCAGATAAAACTTGATATGATTCCAACGCTGACTTTGATGTATATGACATAATGATGTGAGTAAAGGAATGATTGTTCATGATTGTCTTCTCAATGTGGGGTTTTATGTATGATGGGTGAGAGGAAGATGATGGATGAATAATGGATGAAGAAAATATAGGTCTATGAAAGGGATTATGGTATATATAAGGATTAGATTTATGGGGAGTAGACTTGTTTTGAATGGATAGGTGGCCAAAGATGGGGGGATCATGGAGGATGGATAGTATGTCTTGACCTTCGATTAGAAGGGGAAGGTTTTGATCATGATAGGGAATGGAATCTTGGCATTCCTCTTCTTGTTCACCGAGGGATTTAAATTCATTTGATTCATCCTCGATTACTATGCACCACTGTTGATGAGGACCTGGACATAATATCAAAAAAATTGACATCATTTAATGGAATGCCCCCAAGTTTGATGATATAGACAATATCATTTTTATTTATACCAATAGGGCTTAGGATTGGTGGGATCAAGATGTTGTATGGGTGTATAAACCATCATGTTAATAGTGATAAGTTATTTAAAAAGGAATTCTAATGATATGAGAAGTGAAGTATAAGGACACACTTCACTATGTGACTTAGATGTGGAGGCAGTAGACTTATGATTAGATGATTGTTGATCTGGTTGGGTAGATGGGATAGAAATAGATGAGGTGGCCAAGGTTGGATCCCCTTTGCTAGTAGGGGAAGGGTTAGATGATATGTTATTACTAGTGGATGGGGGATTGGAAGGAGACTTACATAAAGGGGTTTGTGTTGGAGGTGAAATAAGTTGAATGGGGTCAACACCTTCAAGAAGTGGTACACACATCGTAATGAATTATAAGAGGATCTCATACTTATTGGTAGCTATGTATTGTTCTATGAGAGAGGGGTCCAATTACATGGTGGTGGGTGATAAAGGTGATGGATTATGATTTGTAGATGGAGGATTTGACTATGGATGGGTATGAATTAGGACCAAGAGGTTTTGAATAGAGTTAGGGGATGGTGGGAGGGGATGAGATAAGGGTTGATGTTAGACTTTTTTGGGAAGTGATTTAAGGCTTACAGAGTCAAAATCATTGAGAAAATGAGCAACCATCTTCCATATCCTCAAAAGGAATTCATCTTTATTCTTTGTGATGTATTTATTGATTAGGGTGACCACATCAAGGAAGGTTGAGACTAATTTTGTGGGGCTATGATATGGTGATTTGGGATGAATGGGATCAAGGTCTAAGGGTAGGCGAGCACCTGAATCTAGTGCCCTTAAAAGGACTTCATCTTTGTTGGCTAGGATATATTAGTCTATGCAACTTGGTCCAAGTCCATGAAGAATGGGTGATGAATGATGGATAATGGAGGAGGTAGAGTAAAGATTGGATATGGATTCTTGGACAAAATATATTAAGGGATAGAGATAGTATGATGAGGGATTTTGATGGGTGCCTAAATTTAAAAACTAGCAAGAGGATGAATATTATGGGTGCTAGTTATGAATAAAGTAAGATGATTGGATTAAATTAGATTGATGGATTTGATATATTAAGATTAACAAGGTGACAAGATGCTAATAATATATTGACTAGGTATGAGATTTGACCAAGTGGATTAGGATGATAGGATGGTGTGGATAGGGAAATAGGACTAGCTCAAACCTTGGACTAATTTTCTCAAGGTAGAATGGTAGGTGATTATGTGATGAAGGTGATTAGGAGAAGATAATGATGATGGATGATGAAAAGGGATAATGTAAATGGGATGGTAATGGTTTAGACCCGTATGTGACATTGAATAGCCAATTAGGATAAGATAAGACTTGGTTAAATTAGACAGGTGGTAAACACAAGGTTAAGGAAAATGATGAAGGATAGAGTGGACCTAGGGTAGGATATAGATGATAAGACAAGATGTGATTAGGATATGGTAGGCGGTATGACAAATGATGAGTGATACTAGGATATGATATGACTAGTAGGATGTACAAGAAAATCAAAATATGTACAATAGGGTAACGAGATAAGGATAGACAAGACAAGGTGATGGTCAATGATGAGTGGTTGTGGTTAGACTAGTGGATGTGAAAAAATGAAATTATAATTTATAAATTTGGCACAATGCATTTACATGACTTACATTTATGAGTTTGCACTTATAAAATTTTACAACTAGAAATTACAAAATAGGATTTAACATTTACATGAAAAAACTAGAAGCATTTGTCGAATCCTATATATACATGGATGTCCATATTCTAACGTTGTCAAAGCTAAAGTGATTAGATTAGACACTTGTTTGTTGTATTTGATGAAATAGTGCCAAAACCTAGAAAGGTAACCCATGTCTTCTGTAAATCATTTTAAAAAAATGTGACAATAGTTGGTTCTAACTGGAATTTCAAACTGAAAGGAATGAAAAGATCTTAGATTCTCTAATTTTGTAGGCTAACATTTTATCCATTGGGTAATAGAGTCTTTAATAGTAATTTTGATAGATTTGAAAAATCTCTGATCTTCAATAAAAATAGATGGTTCTTCAAGCCATCGAAGAGTTGTCACATGTCAAAAGATAGTGTTTACGAGGGTTAGGTACTTAGCCTAACATGTGCTTTCACATATCCAAAAAGGATAGTGTATGCGAGAACATTTTAGTTATGTATTTTTACACAAACTAAAATGCAAAGAGAGAAGTGTATTTCTTTCATATACTAAAAAGTTAAGAACCTTATGGCTCTCACAAAAATTAACAAATTTCTTCTTTGCCACTACAAAATTGTTCCTTGAATTTACAATGTCAATAAAGTGAAGGTCTGAAAATAAGCAGATCTCAATATATGACTCAAGCCTTCTTCATTAGGATTTGCAGTTGATGTTCCATTCTACAAAAAAATTACCATTCCTATTCTAGAAACTTTTATACATCACATTTGCATATCCTAATCTAACCAATTGACAACTAGTTTGCCCATCTCAATTGTATGATAAATGAACATGCACTACCAAGCCTGATCACCTATTCTAAAAATTTGTACATTGGCCACTTGTTCACTTTGAAGAGATCCATGAAAAACCTGTCTAATATGTCACTCTTTCAAATCATGTGATTTTTTATGAAATTTCCCAAATAGAGATCATAGCTAAAAATATGTGTAGGTAGAAAGACTAAAACATAGAGAATGAAGAGCAACAGATAAATTGTTGTGTTTATTTGAAAACCACACACACAAAAAAAAAAAAAAAAAAGGACTGAAAAAGGAAACAAGCCAAAATTGGGAAACATAACTATTTACAAGGAACATATGAAAATGAGAAGATTATACAAAACCATTCATCAGATAGGAGAAGTACCTACCATTTCAAAACAATGGATTTGACTCATGAACTACGAACACATTTAGAAATAGTGACCAAATAGGTGGGAAGAGGAACTTACAGTTATTATTTACACAGGGATGATCATGAATGAACAAATCAACAATGATTTCTTGTTTTAAAATGAAATCATTATGAATTTTCTAATATTTTATGAGCACTTTTGAGCAATACTAAAAATTTTCAATGTCTTCTTGGCTGAATTCAAATGCATCTACAAAAAATATAGTATCTAAATTGGAGAGAAGTGTGTCACATATCTCATTTTGAGATGGAACCATAATATGATTATCTTTTAGAATGAATGAGGTGTTGATATTATTTTTTGAATCACTTCCCATGGTAGAAATGAATTCATCACCGAATGAGTCATCATCATCATCTTCATCAATTTCCTTTGCCTTTAAAATTTCCATTTCAATTTTAATGATTATTGGGCATCATTCATTATGTTCTATATTGATGCCTTATTTGACCTCAACCTTGGCATGATTATGATTTTCAATTTGCATAGGCTTAATTTATTTGGATTCATATCTTGTGGAGAATTCTTTTATGGTAGACCTTGAAAATGAAATACCTGAGGAATCTTCATTTTTGACTATTGAGTCTTTAATTCTAATAGAGAAGGGATCGTCTAGTTTGTTGAAAATTGGTTCCACAATATCTCCTCTTTCATAATGTATAACATCACATTCTATATTATTAATCCTTTTTATTTATGGTTTTATTAGTTGTTTTTAGATAACCCATTTTTTCTTAAGACCATGGGGTTTAAACAATATGGTGAAATAGGCAAATTTTTTTCCTTTTTGCCAAGTGGGAAGTTATATTCATCTGCTCTCTGATCAATCATTAGTTCTTCTAACTATTCACCTTCTTCTACAATTGTGAAATTGAAACAATCATATGTGACATGTATCACTTTCTCTTTTTCTCTCTTATATTTTTGACATGTTTGATCAGTAACTTGCCTTTGAACTCTCTATTCTAAATATTGTAGACTCTTGATTACATTAGGTTTCACTATTCATTCTTTATCATTGGTAATAGATGTAGACTGTTTTAAAACCTATTTCTTTAACATTATAGAGATGATCAAATCATCTTCAATCTTGATAGCATCTTGTTATGCAGCCACCAGGTCATTTACATTGTCACTCATCAAGATGGACTTGATATCTAGGTGAAGAGAACCAATGAAAATGTAGAGTTGATTGTTAAAACTTGGATGATTTTCTTGAGGGATCAGTCTTAACAATTATTTAAAATGTGATATGAACTCTCTCATCTTCTCATCATCTTGATTTTTAATCTAAAAAAAGTCTGACAAAAGTGTACACATGTTCATAGTTGATTTGAATCTGACCAGGAACTTGTTCTTTAAATAATCCCAATTCACATTGCATTTCTCTTCAAGGTGCCAAAACCACTCAGCAGTAGGTCCAATGAAAGTTTCAACAAAAATTATCATAGTGATATCTTCATGCATAACTCCTAAGATGTTACAAGACACTATGAAGGCCAAGATATGATTATTTGCATCTTGACCATTTTCTCCAAAAAACCTTGAAAATTTCTTCCTTGAGCCTGATGGTAAATCATTGTATTGAGCCAAATTCAATGACCCAAAATGTTTTCCCCATGGAACACAAGTAACATTGGGGTTACGATGAACCAATGCCATTTATGTAATTAGGAAGGTATGGGCACTAGGTATTTATTCTCAATAGAGTCTCCAATCTCTATTCTAGGGGAGGTTCCTTAAAAAATTTAAAAATTATGTGCATAAAGCACCTCGATCCCAAGTAAAGTCACCAAAAATTGTTTTAATTTTTTTCAAGTTGTAAAAGATAAAGTAACAGTAAAATAGAGACAAGTTACTATAAAGGTGGTTATAAAAGTGGTTATGGTTGGTTACACCCATTATAACCTATAAATAGGAGCTTGGGGTTCATTTGTAAGTCTAGCTTCAGTTGGGCTTAGGTTGGATTTATGTCGGTTGGTTTTATGATAGTAGAACTTTTACAAGTGGAAGGAAGGAATATATATGTATAGTCCCATGAAGAATGAATAAAGAAATGATTTACAGACTTTGTTCCATGAATTTTTCTAAATGATGATAAGCATGAGTATGTCAGTTCACTTGATTCTTGTTCTTTCATTTTTATAGAATGTTATTGTTAGATATTCAATGAATTTGAAGTTATTAATAATGGAAAGTTATGTTGAATCGAAATTAGAAACTTTGTCATTGGGAATCCTTGGTGAGATTAAGAATAGGATTTTATACCTCTTTTTATTGAGAAATACAGGTTTGTTGAATATATTTATTTGTAAGGCTATCCAATCTTCTTGGTGTATGTATCCCATTAGTATGTTTAGTATATGTCTTTCCCATTTCATTTTCATGAAAAAGGCTTCTGTTATACCTCAAATCTTGGATTATTCTAGTGAGTCTCTGTGTTTAGCTATCTAAGGTTGTCTTTCATATTTTATGGGGTTCTCATAGTAACTTATATGTTTAACTAACTAGAATAATCTCATTCTTCCTATCTCCTTTATTTTAACATTTTTTCTTTCTCCCCATTATTCCATTCATTTCCTTTCTATCTCTTTTATGTACTTTCTGGTTAAAAGTACAAAACCTCCATAAAAAATATTTTTTTTGTAAATAACTATGAATAATTTTTCCTTTGCTTTTCCCCTTTTGGATTCAAATAAAGGTAGCTCACATACTAATAGGAGAGGGAATTTGTCTCTGCTTTGTTGACTAACTTTAGGACTAAGTTCCCACACTATTGACTCAAACTCATCAATTTATCTCCCTAAAATTTTTTTGAGCTAACACATATATATACATATATGTATAATTTTTGGCCTCATATGGCCAAGCATGGTCTTGACTATGAGAGGATAATAATTATGTTATCATGGTCAAATGATAGATATTTTTTACATTAAGCATCAATTTCACAACTACTACATATTTTAACTAAGAATTACATCATCTGCCAAGAATGAGTCTACTTGTACCTTGTTAACACACAAAAACTTTCACACTTAATGTTTATAAAGTATTGGATCTTTTGAAAGTATACTTTTGTTATGATATCATATAAAATGACTTTTTTATTAAACATCAATATGATCATCTAATTTTTATAGTCTTAGTTGAAATATTTTACAAGTAGTTTTCCTTAATATTTTAATTGGTTGAGGGCCTCACTATTCACAAAAATGTTACCAATTTGAGACCTTTTTTGGGATGGTTGGATCCATTCTCCATAATAACTAAAAAAAACCTTTTCACATGGAAACCCCTTGGAAAGTACCCACATCAACTAAGCAATGGCTAATTTAAAAAATAAAAATATATAAAACAAAGCAAACAAACTACTCTTCAAGCCCATCACACTCTAGCAATCATTCCAACTCATTTTGATTTATAATATTCTTTTTCATTGTTAAAAAATTAATAATAAATATTTATTAATATTGTTGACATAGACAAGAGAATAAAGGGTTATTAATTCTAAATACATACACTACTTAATCATGGTTATAAGATATTACTTGATTATTTAAGGATGGTTAAACATGTCTTGAGTTAGAGGTAGGTCTTGATTCTTTTTGTAATTCATTTAATGTCGACAAGTTTATTTATAATAAGATCATTAGTTGTCATTTATAAGTTTATTCACCAAATTTTATAACATATTTGAGAAATTTCAAGTTACCAATTTATAGATGCTCCCATGTCACATAGTTAAAAATTAGTTTATGTTATATGCATTGAATTTGTTGTTTCCAAAATCAGCTTAGCTTGTTTTTGGAACAACCCCCTGCAAAACTTGTATGTTTCGCTCTTTGTCTCTCTAAGTCCATTTTTGAGATGGATTTTTCTCATTCTCGTCTTGGCCCAACTGCACCGTTTGAGGTTCGTAACATCTTTTCATTTCATTTTTTTAGAGTTAGTGTTTTTCTTCTATTTTCGTGCACGAGCGACAAAATTTACCATCAGTGCATTTTTTTCTCCCCCATGCAGGAGTGGCAAAATTAGCCGCCCCTGCATCTGGACGTGCAAGGGTAGAAAATTTTGCTGCCCCTGCATTTTCATCTTTGACATGCAAGAGCGGCAAAATTTGCCACCCCTGCATGTCCTTCCCTTTTTCCAGTGCAAGGGCGGTAAATTTTGGTGCACCTACACTGCCTCATTTTTCACACGTGGCATTTATTGCCACGCACGCTGGGTGGTTGGGGTTAATTTTCACCCCATTTAACCCAATTTTAGCCTCTTTTTATTTCATTCCTTCTTCTCCTCCTCCTGCCTTCTACCTCTAGATGATC
Source organism: Torreya grandis (assembly GCA_037957365.1). Lineage (NCBI taxonomy): Eukaryota > Viridiplantae > Streptophyta > Pinopsida > Cupressales > Taxaceae > Torreya > Torreya grandis. The sequence continues at coordinate 1,024,151 of JARHVA010000547.1, read as the reverse complement.
TAGTGAATGGGTCAAAGTATGTTTTGGCATATTTGACCTCGCAGTGTGCATGGTTTTCTAAGTAAGACGTGTATTTGGATTTTTCTACTTTCCTCTCTTTTATTTTGTTTTTCAATTATTTTTATTGGGGTTTATTTTTTCCCCCTTCCCCATCAGCCTTCCAGGCTTCCTCTTTATGCTGGGGTAGTGATTTTTTCCACCTTAACCGTGCCTCCACAACACTTGCATCAGTGGTAAAACTCATCACCAATGCAAGTTCACACTCCTCGACCTGCACGGCTAGTGAAATTCATTACTGACACAAGCTAAAAGTACATGAGCAACAAATTTTTTTGCACCTGCACTTTCCCCCTAAACCTACACAGGCGGTGATTTTCACCACCTGTGCTCCCTTTTTCTCCCTTATTATTTCTCGTTGACCTGCACGGGTGGCAAAATTCACTGTCGATGTAGGTCAAACATGCAAGGGTAGCAAATTTCACCACCCATGTACTTCCTTGGCAATTCTTCCTACACAGGTGGTAAAATTCACTGCTTGTGCCCTTTTTCCTTCTTCCCCTTCATGCAAGGGTGGTGAAATTCGCTGCCCATGCATGTATGTCCATTCTTCATGCTAGGGTGGCAAATTTTGCTGCCCTTGCATTTTTTCTCCAAATTTCTCTATCTCCAGAGAAATTTTCCTCTTTTTCATTTTTTTACTTTCTCCCCTTTTTCCCTCATTTTTTGACCTAGTTTCTGACCCAGCCCTGTTAAGTGCCCTTCCTTGGTCATGATCACCTGACGTGTGAATTCCTCAATTTGCCCACTATTCCCTAATTACACGATCATGATTACAGTCCTCCCTAAAAATTCTTGTTCATTGGCACCTGCTCAATCAAGATCAATTCCAATGACTGAGGCTTCTCTAAAAAAGTCAAAAGCCATGAAGTATAAGTACCAGGGCATTTTTTTTATCACTTCAGTCACCTCTAATGTTGATGACATTAGAGATACAGAGATTGGCCACATAGATATGGCCGAGTTCATGACCAAAACCAAGGCAACGAACTTGAGCTCTGAAATGAAGAGGATCATCGAGAGCAACATTCATATGGTTGCCACTTTCCCAATAGCGGCACATCATACAGAGTTCATCCTCTAGTGCACCCAGTTCTACAACAAAGAGACCAGCTCAATGTCAAACGCTAATAGCAATGTAATAATTTGGTTGGACCCCAAATTCATTGATAAAGTCTTCATGTGCCCTCTTGCTACTGAAGTGCTGAGAATTGACTTCGTAGAAGCACAAAAAGAATATGACAAGGATCTCGAGAGGGAAAAGAAGGTAATGAATAACAGGTGGCTTAAGGCCCCCAGAACCAACTTGTCTAGATGGCCACATAATTTTCCAAGGAGTGATTTCATTGAAGAAGTTGGTGACTTGATTACCCTTTTCAACAGAGTGTGAGGCCTCCCATCTTCCTCACAATTCCTTGAATAGATGTATCCCTTCATCAAGATCATCCTTCAAGAGAAGCAGGTCATCTTCAAGGGTGAGCAGATCAGCAATGCTCTTCACGAGCAGTTGACCAAGGTATCAGCTACTTCAAAGTTTTATATGACTTCATACCTAGTGTATGTTACGGCCTCCATGCGAACCTTTCCAGGTTTGAAAACTAATGGAGACAGGAAGACCACCCCAGTCTACTCATATTACCCTCAGTTAACACTGCAAAGATCGATCTGCCATTTTAGGAAGGTAAATGATGCCTTCTTCATAGTATTTTTGTGCCTTTTTGACCCTCAGCTCAAACAAAAGAGAATATCTGATGAAGCTTGAACGGTCGTCAATGACTATGCCTATATGTTTCTACAATTTTCCTCCTTATGCTATCTTCAAGTTGGCTTTTTCTAAGGCTATCCCTATATGCTCCCAATGTTTCCTTTTGATAAGTTAGTCCTAATGGAGCTGTGTAGAGAAATGATTATCATACACACTAGATAGATGGAATTGAAGAAGCCAAGTTTTAGGTTTCCAATTGAAATTAGCAGATACTCAATTTTGACAACAGCTAAAACCAAGGTCATGGAAATAGAGATGTAGTTAGTTACTATGAAACAGTTCAAGAGAAGGGACAATTTTGACTACAGGGGTGTTAAGGACATCTAGGTAGACCTAAGGACAGCCAAAGAAATAAGGAGGATGGATTATAACAGGTTGACTCTAGAGCAGATCAAATATTTGGGGCTTGCAGATATTCCCCCCAATTTGGTCGATGACAAAAACATTATCAACAACAAATACTTGGCCGAGAAGATTGTTGACTCTCCTCTTCCTCCAATTCAGTAGTACCAAAAAGAGTTAACTTCTTTGAGGAAGAGATTCAAACCAATATTGTCTAACACTAATGATTGGTTAATAGCCAAAGGGATCATGCTGAAATAGTTTATTACAGGATCAGAGGCTGAATTCCAAGCAAAAATGAGGAAGAAGGTAGAAAATAGGACTAAAAACAAAAATTATGTTCCTTACCCATCTAGGCCTCACAAGCTTAGAATCATCTTTATTTCCAAGAAGTCAAAGGTTGGTGAAGAGCCAAAATCAATGGCTAAGGGAGTTGGAGAACAAAGCTCCCAAGAATAGGCAGCTCAAAAAATGGAGACAGATGACAGCCTCTCAAAGCAAAGAGGAACTGAGCCTCTACCTTCCCAAGAAGGGGCACAACCACTTACAGATGTCTCTCCTTTGCCACCCCTATCTCCTATTAGTGTTCTTTCTTTTGGAGCTACCTCTCCTTTCAAATTTATGTTTGGCAATCCTCAAGATGCTTCTGGAGATACTCTTCAGTCCTTAGGTTCTATTACTAGTTTGGCATCTCCTTCTTTCAATCTAGGAGAAAGTTTTTCCCTTGATCAATCAACGGCCGATATGGTTTCACCAGTTACTCCAACCCTGACCATTGTTACCACTAGCAGTACAGAAGTTACCACAGTAACACCAGCTGTAGGAACCATTGCCACAATAGGTACTTCTTCTCACCCTCCTTGGATGTCGACTTTCACGCCCAAAAGAAAGAAGTTAGCCGTCTTTGTGGATGACTTCAATTTTGGCAAGTTAGTGCCGGTGAAAGCTAAGGCCCCTAAGAGACCAAGGATCCTTTCAAAATTGGTTGAAGAAAAGGAACATAAATTTTTGGAAATAGCTAAACCACTGCATGATGCAACCCTTGAGGGTTTTGACATGAGCAGCTATACCATTTCTAGTGTTGAACTTGGGAAAGTTACTCACGAAGGTGCAAAAAGTGATCTAGAGACCGTAATGGACATCATGATCAAAAAAATTAACAGAGGAAAAGAGATGAAGGATTACTATAAAGCCAAGGTAGAGAAATTGACTATAATAATAAGGAAATTCACCCTTGCCCCTGAAGCGGCAACCCTAGAGGCCTTTTCCATAGATGACCATGTCATTCAAAAAGTAGAGAAAATTTATATGAAAGGGAAAGTGCTAGAAGATTACATTGAAAAGATGCACACTCAAGGAATTTCCTTACTTACAGAGGTTGCCGAGAAGACAGACATGATGAAGAAAGTGAGGACAGATCTAGAGGACCTTGTCTCTCTTATCTCTCAAGACATTGACAATATGGAGAAATATCTTGGCAAGTGGAGGGAAATGAAGGATCTGAAGAAAAGCACCTTGATTTCCATCGATGTTATTTCTAGCAAAGATTTCTATGTTGAGATTAAGGAATCACTGATATACAGGATTTAGGTACTCAAGGAGCTAATTGAAGATCTTGAGTCTTCCAAGGATGCTAGCGAGAAAAGTGACACAGGCCTATTAAATAGATTGGAAGAACTACCTTATGACCTCACCTCCAGGGATAATCAATTTCTCTCAGCAGAAGAGATGATCTAAGGATTCAGGGGTATGATTCAGAGGGATTTCGAAGGAAAAACATTCTCAATGACTTTTATGTATAATGTTTTAGATACTCAATTGACTCTAGATAATCTAAGATCCAGGTTAACGAGTCATGCCAAGGCAATCACAGCATTGAAAGACGTTGTAATTAGGGCCAAGGTCATCTTTAAGAACACCATTGTGCTTGACAATATAGAAATTCAAGCATCTATCGCTATATACGATGCTCATCTGAAGAAGTCCGGTGGCAAGAGCTGAACCTTTTTCCCCTTCTCTCTTCTTCTTCCCTTATCATGCACTTTTGTCATGTAAAAGTGCATGCAATTTTGTAATGTGTAATTACATGTAAAAAATCTGGAAAAATATCTCAAAAATCAAAGATGACTCATCTTTGACCAAGATATTTTTATATTATAATCTTTTTAATTTTGAAGGTTTCTCCCTATATATAGTGGAGACCTCTTTTGTAAATCTATCTCTAATAATTGAGAGCAAAAACTCTGCTAAAATTGAGACATTTTTTGAGACTTTGTGCTCAACTTGTAAATCATATTGTATCAAATAAATGAGAAACAGGTTTATTTCAGACTTTGTGTTGAAGTAATTTGTGTTATTTAGGAAATGATTCTTATGTCCTCTTTCCTGATAATCTCTTATCTATTTGATTTAATAAGCAAAGTGTGTGTGTTGATATTATCTGAGGACATTTCTAAAAGATAAAAGAAAGACTTTGAGCTACTTTTATCTTGGTGATCATTTTATCCTTTGTAGTTTTAGGTGAAGACTTTGTGCTTCATTTTACTCTAGGGTTACGCTCATTTTAGATCAGTGGAGGAGACAATGGAAGACTTTGTGCTTACGTAGGTTTCCTTGTGAACTTTGTTACTTATTTCAGGGGATTTTCTACTCCTTGCTGGATACCATTCCTGAAAGAAGAGGAATGTTCTTAGCCAATGACCAAGATTTCTCTCTCTTGTTCCTTGGACATCACCTCTGAAAAAAGAGAGGTGGATGCTATTATACTACCCTGAGTGTTATTTTTTGCTTTTATATATATATATATATATATATATATATATATATATATATATATATATTATTAATATTTAAATATTCATAAGAAACCTCCCCTTGATGAGAGGAGAGATTTACCTCATCCAGATGTGGTAAACCCACACTTTTTGTGGCATAAATCTCCTTGTGCTGTGGTTGATATACCCATTTTGTCATCAGTTAGTTGACAACAAAATATTCACCCAACAGTTTTTGGGCTAGGGAAGAACACGCAGTTTGAAATCTCAAACTTTAAACTGAAGCAGATCCTGCTCTTTACCATTTTTTGTTCTACAATCTAGCAACTCTGTGTTATACTAGAGGCCAAAAGTCCCAAGGTGTTGTTGACCGTACTTTTGAGTTGGTGCAGCAGAGTAATTTTGAGTTGTTTCCTCCACAACCTCACCTTAGACGAACTAGGAGCCTTCCTCCTAGCCCTACCAGACCACCAACATAAAGCGGACCTTCTTTTTCTATTGCTAGCTGAGATTTACCTATCCAAGCTCCACTTGGATTAGTGATCCCACTATTACATAATCAAATCATGGCTCAAGGCCCCTAGGGTAATTCTTTTAGTCCATTGAATTTGACTTTGACTCTGCATGAGCTTCCACACAGTTCAAAGAAGAATTTCTCCAAATTTTTTAGTGATGGGAAGGTTCATCTTGATGAACACATTGCAGCTTTTAGCATAGCCTTTGGTGTTATAGGTGTGGAATTCGAAGACGTAGCAATCAGGCTGTTCATAGAAACACTACAAGGTGCTACTGTAGACTAGTTCTACCACCTGTAGACTGGATCAATAATTGACTGGGATACCTTGAAAGACAAATTTGAAGCCAAATTCAAGCCTACAAAAGATGCACATGCCTTGCTAGCCCAGCTCACTCAGATGAAGAAAGAGCCTCATGAGCCTATGAGGGATTTTATTGCCATGTTCGACAAGCTAAGGCACATAATTCCATGATCGCCCAGTCGACACCTCAGAACCTCAAATGCTTCTTCATCAATTCACAATTGCCTGAAGTAAGTTTCTTGTTGAGACGGGCCAGACACATAGGCCTTGCTACTACTCAAAACTTGGTTACTGAGGTAGAAGATGACCTTATCTTGGCAAGAAAGATAAGGAGAGACCCTAATAAAGGTAAAGCCTCTTCATCTTTTGAGTATTCACCTGCAGTCACCACTGACCTGATGGGACAAAAACTAGCAAATAAAATGCTAGCTCTCAAAAAGTAAATGGTGCAAGGGATGTCATTCACTCCTGCATACAAAGATATGCCTAGGAGGACATTTAAAAATCATGCATACCAAAGCAATGCTGCCAAGAATCAGGGACAACAAAATCAACTTCTCCCTCTACAAAAGAACCTCATCCTTGAAGTGCCTCCAAATAACTCAGCAGTCAGATATTTAGAAGCTGAAGTAGATTTCTCATTCTAGCCCGAGTTAAATCTTAAAGATAATGTTAATCTCTTCACTGAGGAAGAAGAAGAATTAGCTGGCGACTCCAATATTTATTTCTTGGATTACCAGGATGAAGCTGGAAGTAAAAGAGAAGGGTTGGACAGATCTTATGCTATTTTCACTAGATCTCAAAGCTAGTCAGCTCCACAGGCTGACAAAGGAAAAGCAAAAGAAGAACCTCGGTCGGTGGTCTCCATCGCTAAATGAGGGACTCTATTGCCTCCTTAATCAAAAGATCAGGTAACTTATAAAAAATTAAGTACCTCAAACCACCTTATACCTTCCACCTCTGTTGCTCAGACCAGTGCCACACCTACTAAAGACCTAGATGATGGACTCTCTTCCTCTGTTTCAAATTCTTTTCAATTATTTGATATAATTGATCACGCCAGGAAGACTAAGATCCAAATGATAGAGATAGAGTATTTGAGATCTAACCCTGAACAATTTGATAGGTTGGCAAAATACGTGAAAAATAAGGTTGTCCCCACAGGACAAGATTCTTCAAAGGCTGTTCATGATCCCCCCAAGGATAAATCCACCTAGAATAATCTTGTCGTGACTCCTCCAGTTGCTCTTGGAAAAATAGAACCTTTTTATGTTTCCCTACTTATAAATGGTTATAAATTGAGTAACTGTATAATAGACTCCGGAGCCTCGAATAATGTCATGCCCACCAAGGTGGCAGATTTCCTTGGTCTAACTTTGACCAAAACTTTTGGAAGATGTTTTTCTATGGAAAACAAGCAAGTCCTGCTCCTTGGTCAGATAAAAGATGCCCAATTTGCTTTCACAGCTTTTTCAGAGAAGAGGATAAAAATGATGGTTCTAGTGGCTGATGTTCCAGCCTCTTACACTATCTTGCTTGGGCAGAATTTTTTCAAGGATGTTAGAGGTGAGCTGAGCATAGACTTGTCGGAGGTGAGGATCCCAATTCAAGGTGTTATGAAGAAATTGCTTCCCAAAAAAGAGGCAAGATATGTAGTCACCTGATCATCAACACCAGAAGCTCAAATTTTATTTGAGTCTTCTGGCATGGGCAACTACTTCCTATCTACGGACGAAGTCCATGAGGCATCCGATGAAACTCCTACAGGTGACAACTTGGAAGTTTTTTTAGCTGACACAACAGGAGAATTGGCATACCAAAATAAACACATGGAAGAACCTCTTCCCCCAAATGAAAAAGTTTTCCAAGAAAAAGTGGTGTCTAATGAGGTATGGATCTTAGAATTTGACAGTAACTGCTCTTCTATCGGTTCAAGAGCCAGAGTTGTGTTTGTATCTCCTCAAAGAGATATTGTTCCTTTGTCCTACAAGTTGCAGCTCAACAACACCAACAACACAGCTGAGTACGAATCTCTGTTACTTGGATTACAAGCTGCCAGAGAAAAGGGCATTAAACTACTCCATGCTAAAGGGGACACTGAATTAGTGGTTTGCTAGGTAAGAAACCTCTATCAGATCAATAATGAAAGATTGTGCCACTATCACAATCTTGTCTGGGACCAAATTAAAAATTTTGAGGCTTTCAACATCTCTACCATTCTAAGAGAATTCAATGACCGGGCGGATGCATTGGCTGTTTCTGCTACTCTCTTGGTTCCCCACCCAAATTTTAAAGGAGATAAGTACACTATTGAACTAGTCTTTCGACCAAGTGTATCTGATAATGTCAGTCATTGGCAAGTATTCAACAATGACGATCAAATCATTGCTTTCCTAGAGTAAAAGGACAGCTTTGAACAACTGCACTTTGAAGGTAGTGAACATTGGGAATGCAAAATAACTTTTGAATCAAATGCAAACATAGGTGAGGATTTCCTATAGCTTAAGGGGAATAAGATTCCCAAAGGCCTAGTTTTCCTAGAGAAATTGTTTGATAACCATGATAGGTTTATTAAACAATAGCTAACAAATTCAAACTCCTCCCAGGATTTTGATCAAGTAAACCTGGGAACCAAGGGAAATCCTAAAATGGTAAATATCGAGAAATGCTGCACTCTCGAGCAGAGATTCAAGCTTGTTAATCTACTCCGCTAATATATAGACATCTTGGCTTATTCCTATGATGACCTGAAATCACTCAGGCCTGATGACATTCGCCATGACATTCCTCTTAAGGCAAATTTTGTGCCTTACAAGCAAAAGTTCAGGCAATATAATCCAAAAATCTCAAGTACCATTTTAGCTGAGATACAAAAAATGCTTGATGCCCAGATAATTTTTCCAATCCATCACTCCACATAGATTGCCAACATAGTGCCTGTCAGAAAGAAGAATGGTGAAATTTGAATTTGCATAGATTTCAGGAACTTGAATCAGTTATCTTTAAAAGATAACTACCCCCTCCCTATCATAGATCAAGTTCTACAAATGGTAATAGGTTCAGAGATGTTATCAATACTGGATGGTTTCTTGGGGTACAATCAGGTTGAAGTTAGAAAAGCATATCAGCATAAGACTGCTTTCACCACACCTTGGGGCACTTTCACCTACCGAAGAATGCCTTTCAGTCTGATAAATGCAGGTGCCATATTTCAAAGAGCAAAAGACCTCGCTTTCAAAGATGAAATGGGTAAGTTCATTATAGTATACCTGGATGATTTGATGGTATTTTCAAAGCACCGTTCTGACCATGTCCACCATTTACAAAGAATACTAGAATGCTGTCATCAGAATGGTATTTCTCTAAATCCAAAGAAATCTATCTTTGGGGTGACTGAAGGGAAACTTTTCAGACACATTGTGTCCCGAGAAGGTATTAAGATTGACTTAGAAAGAGTCAAGTCCATCCAAGAATTTACTCTGCCTACCAGTAAAATGACAGTTCACCCTTTCTTTGGAAAGGTTTATTTTCTTCAAAGGTTCATCCCCGAGTTCACTGAGAAGACTCACCACATCATCAATATGATGAAAGGCAATGCTACCTTTAGGTGGACTATAGAGGGTAAATCGAAATTCAAAGACATTAAAGAAGCAATTGCTTGCACACCAATCCTGGTTTGTCTAGACTACACCAAGAGCTTTAAAATATACAGTTATGCTTCTGAACATACACTCTTAGCTATTCTAGTTCAACCGAACCAAGAAGGCATAGAATCTCCTATTTCCTTCATGAGTTGTCCACTCAAGGCTCATCAGCTAAAATATTCCAACATAGAGAAGCATGCATATGCGGTGGTCAAAGCAGTCAAGCATTTCAGATTTTATATCCTAACTCGCACACTAAAGTTCTCGTGCCTGATACCACAATGAAGTCCATTTTGACTCAACAAGAGTTTGGTACGAAGAGGGGTAATTGGATCACCAAGATTGAGGAGTTTGATCTAGACATCAAACCTACCAAACTCATGCGGGAAAAGGGTCTTTGTCAGTTGATTGCCAACAACATTCCTGAGGAAGCAGAAAATGAAGAAATAGAGATTGAAGACATACCCATGGTCCTCTTTATTGCCACTACTGATGAGTGTCCCGACATCGCCTATTTTTTGACTTATGGTGAGTGTCCCGCTCATCTCTTCTACAAGAAAAAATGGAATATTAAACTGAAGGCTGTTAGCTATGTTTTATGGGATAATGGTATATACAAAAAGAACCTAGATGGGGAATTTCTTCGTTGTGTCGATAAGGTACAACAAGATAAACTCTTGGAGTCTTTCCATGATTTGGCCTATGGAAGGCAATTTTTTGCACCATTGACAGTGCACAAAATTTTGTGAGCAAGGTACTATTGGCCTACACTATTTCAAGATGCCTACAAATGGGTGCGTAAGTGTGAACTATGTCAACAGTTTGTCAAAAAGCCTAAATTGGCTACATTGCCTCTCAAGCCAGTAATAATCGAAGAGCTTTTTCAATAGTGAGGTATTGACTTCATTGGCATAGTCAACCCATCTTCGAGTGTTAGACATGATTATGTCCTCACAGCAACTGATTACTTTACCAAGTGGGTGGAGGCCATCCCAACCAAGCACGCTACGTTTGAAGTAGTGTGCAATTTTCTCAAGGAAAATATCATCTCTCGGTTTAGAGTCTCGCTCAAAATTGTAACAAATAATGTGGCCTATTTTTATTGCATAAAATTACTCAATTCTATTTTTATTATGGGATTACCCTATCCCACACTTTAGATTATTTCCCCCAGGGAAATGGCCAAGCAAAATTGAGTAATAAGAACTTGGTCACTATTATCAAGAAATTGGTAGATGATAATCAAAAAATGTGGCACAAAGCACTGTTTGATGCTTTATGAGCGGATAGGATTACACCCAAGAGGGCCATAGGTATCTCACCTTTCCAACTTTTGTATGGCTTAAATGCAGAGATACCCCTCACTCTAGAACTACTAGCACTCAGATTAGCCAAAGCAATCAAAGATTCAACTTTCAAAATTTTGATCGACCAAATAATCATGTATCTGACTGAACTAAATGAGCAGTGAACCATGGTGATGGATCGAATTACGGTGCATCAGAACCAGGTGAAAAAAAATTTTGACAAAAAGTCTAGGGCCCATGATTTTCAAATTAGAGATCAAGTCTTGTTATGATTTTCAAATCAGAGATCAACTCTGTGGTGAGAGTAGCTTCTTGCTAGAGTATCAAGATGGAATGCCGTTTGCACTACCCCACATTGGGAAACATCTGAAGCTGTTCAATTTTTGAAGCTTAGATGGATCCACATGTATATATATATATATATATATATATATATATATATATATATATATATAAGTTTTTACATTTTGTCTATTTTTTATTTATTTTTAGCTTGACTCTATAGCCTAATGGCTTGGATAAAGGCACTTAGAGACTGGTTTCTACTCTCGTTGATGAATTCAATTAATAGAAGTTCTCCAATAAGAGCCAACTATTGTTTCCAAAATAAGCTCAACTTGTTTTTGGAACAAACCCCTGTAAAACTTGTCCGTTTCACTCTTTGTCTCTCTAAGTCCATTTTTGAGACGGGTTTTTCTCATTCTCGTCTTGGCCCAACTGCACCGTTCAAGGTTCATAATATATTTTCATTACATTTTCCCCAAAATAGGAAAGTTGTTATGGTCTCAATATGACTAGGGGACCAAAATTTTGCTTTTTTAGAGTTAGTGTTTTTCTTCTATTTCCATGCACGGGTAGAAAAATTTACCGTCAGTGCCTTTTTTTTCTCCCCCATGCAGGAGTGGCAAAATTTGCCACCCTTGCATTTGGACGTGCACGGGTGGCAAATTTTGCTACCCCTGCATTTTCATCTTTGACATGTAGGAGTGGTAAAATTTGCCACCTTGCATGTTCTTCCCTTTTTCCAGTGTAAGGGCAGCAAATTTTGCCGCCCCTGCACTACCTCATTTTTTGCATGCGACATTTATTGCCATGCGCACTGGGTGGTTGGGGTCAATTTTCACCCCATTTAACCTAGTTTTAGCCTCTTTTTGTTTCATTCCTTCCTCTCTTCCTCCTACCTTCTACCTCTAGATGATCCAACGAATGGGTCAAAGTGCATTTTGGCAGATTTGAGCTCACGGTGCATGTGGTTTTCTAGGTAGGATGTGTATTTGGAATTTTTCTCTTTCCTCTCTTTTATTTTGTTTTCCAATTATTTTTGTTGGGGTTTGTTTTTTCCTCCTTCCCCATCGGCCTTCCAGGCTTCCTCTTCATGATGGGGCAAGAATTTTTGCCGCCTTAATCGTGCCTCCACAACACCTGCATTGACGGAAAAATTTGCTGCCGATGCAAGTTCACACTCCTCAACCTGCACAAGTGGAAAAAATCACTACCGACATAGGCTAAAAGTACATGGGCAACAAATTTCTCTACCCCTACACTTTCCCCCTAAACCTGCATGGGCAACAATTTTTGCCACCCGTGCTGCCTTTTTCTCCCTTGCTATTTCTTGTTGACCTGCACGAGTGGCAAAATTTGTTACCGATGCAGGTCAAACATGCAAGGGCAACAAATTTTGCCACCCATGTACTTCCTTGGCAATTATTCATGCATGAGCAGCAAAATTTGCTGCCCGTGCCCTATTTCCTTCCCCTTCATGCAAGGGCGACAAAATTCACCGCCCATGCATGTATGTCCATTCTTCATGCTAGGCAGCAAATTTTGCCACCCTTGCATTTTTCCTCCAAATTTCTCTATCTCCAGAGAAATTTTTCTTTTTTTCATTTTTTCACTTTTTCTCCTTTTTCCCTCATTTTTTGACCCAATTTCTGACCCGGCCCTATTAAGTGCCCTTCCTTGGTCTTGATTACCCGACGTGTGAATTCCCTAATTTGCCCACTATTTTTGAATTACAGGATCATGATTGCAATCCCTCCTAAAGATTCTTGTTCATCAGCACCTGCTCAATCAAGACCAGTTCCAATGACTGAGGCTTCTCTAAAAAAGTCAAAAGCCATGAAGTACCAGTACCAGGGCATTTTCTCGATCACTTTGGTCGCCTCTAATGTTGATGACATTAGAGATACAGAGATTGGCCATGTAGATATGGCTGAGTTCATGACCAAAACCAAGGCAACGAACTTGAGCTCTGAAATGAAGAGGATCATCGAGAGCAATATTCATCTAGTTACCACTTTCTCAGTAGCGACACATCATACAGAGTTCATCCTCCAGTGCGCCTAGTTCTACAACAAAGAGACCAGATCAGTGTTAAACACTAATGGCAATGTAATAATTCAGTTGGACCCTGAATTCATTGATAAAGTCTTCATGTGCCCTCCTGCTACTGAAGTGCTGAGAATTGACTTCGTAAAAGCACAGAAAGAATATGACAAGGATCCCAAGAGGGCAAAGAAGGTAATGAATAACAGGTGGCTTAAGGCCCCCATAACCAACTTGTCTAGATGGCCGTAAAATTTTCTAAGGAGTGATTTTATTGAAGAAGTTGGTGACTTGATTACCCTTTTTAGCAGAGTGCGAGGCCTCCCATCTTCCTCACAATTCCACAAATGGATGTATCCCTTCATCAAGATCATCCTCCAAGAGAAGCAAGTCATCTTCTAGGGTGAGCAAATCAGCAATGCTCTTCATGAGCAATTGACCAAGGTATCAACTACTTTGAAGTTCTATATGACTTCTTACTTAGTGTACGTTGCGGCCTCCATGCAAACCTTTCTAGGTTTGACAACTAATGGAGACAGGAAGACCACCCCAATCTACTCATATTACCCTTAGTTAACACTGTAAGGATCGATCCACCATTTTAGGAGGGTAAATGATGCCTTTTTCATAGTATTTTTATGCCTTTTTGACCCTCAGCTCGAACAAAAGAGAATATATGATGAAGCCTGGATGGTCATCAACGACTATGGCTGTATGTTTCTACAATTTCTCTCTTTTTACTATCTTTGGGTTGGCTTTTTCTAAGGCTATCCCAATATGCTCCCAAGGTTCCCTTCTACACACTAGACAGATGGAACTAAAAAAGCCAAGTTTTAGGTTTCCAATTGAAATTGGCAGATACTCAATTTTGACAATAGCCAAAGCCAAGGTCATGAAAACAGAGATGCAGTTGGTTACTATGAAATAGTTCAAGAGAAGGGACAATTTTGACTACAGGGGTGTCAAGGACATGATCAGAAGAAAGACTCAATTTCATGAGCCTATGATCGAAGACATCTAGGTAGACCTAAGGACAGTTGAATAAATCAAGAGGATGGACTACAATAGGTTGACTCTAGAGTAGATTAAATATTTAGGGCTTGCATATATTTCCTCTAATTTGGTCGATGACAAAAACATTATCAACAATAGATACCTAGCTGAGAAGGTTGTTGACTCTCCTCTTCCTCTAATTTAGTGGTCCTAAAATGAGTTAACTTCTTTGAGGAAGAGATTCGAACCAATATTGGCTAACTCTAATGATTGGTTAACAGCCAAAAGAATCACGCTGAAAGAGTTTATTACAGGATCAGAGGCTGAATTCTAAGTAGAAATGAGGAAAAAGGTAGAAAATAAGACCAAGAAAAAATGTGATGTTCCTTCCCCATCTAGGCCTCACAAGCCTAGAATCATCTTTGTTTCCAAGAAGTCAAAGGTTACTAAAGAACCAGAATCAATGGCTAAGAGAGTTGGAGAACAAAGCTCCCAAGAATAGGCAGCTCAGCAAATGGAGACAAATGACAAGCCCTCAGAGCAAAGAGGAACTGAGCCTCTACCTTCCCAGGAAGGGGTACGACCACTTACAGATGTATCTCCTTTGCCACCCCTACCTCCTATCAATGTTCCTTCTTCTGGAGCCGCCTCTCCTTCCAAATTTATGTTTGGCGATCCTTAAGATGCTTCTGGAGATAATCTTTTGTCCTCATGTTCTATTCCTAGTCTGGCATCTCCTTCTTTCAATCTAGGAGAAAGTTTTGCCTTTGATCGATCAATGGCTGGTATAGTTTCACCAGTTACTCTAATTGTGACCACTGTTACCACTAGCAATGCAGAAGTTACCATGATAACACCAGCTGTAAGAACTATTGCCACAATAGGTACTTCTTTTCTCCCTCCTTGGATGTCGAATTTCATGCTCAAAAGAAAGAAGCTAGCCATCTCTTTAGATGACTTCGATTTTGGCAAGTTAGTGTCAGTGAAAGCTAAGGCCCCTAAGAGACCAAGGATCCTTTCAAAATTAGTTGAAGAAAAGGGACATAAATTTTTATAAATATCTAAACCACCGTAAGATGCAACCCTTGAGGGTTTTGACATGAGCAGCTATTCCATTTCTCATGTTAAACTTGGGAAAGTTACGAAGGTCTGAAAAGTGATCTACAGTCTGCAATGGACATCATGTTCTAGAAATTTGATAGAGAAAAAGAGATGAAGGATTACTATAAAGCCAAGGTAGAGAAATTGACTACAGTAATAAGAAAATTCACCCTTACCCCTAAAGCGGCAACCCCAGAGGCCTTTTCCATAAACGACCCTGTCATTCAAAAAGCAGAGAAAACCTATATGAAAAGGAAAGTGCTAGAGGATTACATTGAAAAGATGCACACTCAGAGAATTTACTTACTTACAGAGGTTGCTGAAAAGATGGACAGGATGAAGAAAGTGAGGACGGATCTAGAGGACCTTATCTCTCTTATCTCTCAAGACATTGACAGTACAGATAAATATCTTGGCAAGTGGAGGGAAATGAAGGATCTAAAGAAAAGCACCTTGATTTTCATCAGTGTTATTTCCAACAAAGATTCTTATGTTGAGATTAAGGAACCACTGATATACAGGATTCAGGTACTCAAGGAGCTGATTGAAGATCTTGAGTCTTCCAAGGATGCTAGCAAGAAAAGTGACATAGGCCTATTAAATAGACTGGAAGAACTGCCTTGTGACCTCACCTCCATGGATAATCAATTTCTCTCAGCAGAAGAGATGATCTGAGGATTCAGGGGTATGATTCAAAGGGATTTTGAAGAAAAAGCATTCTCAATGACTTTTGTGGATACCATTTTAGATACTCAGTTGACTCTAGATAATCTAAGATCCAAGCTAACAAGTCATGCCAAGGCAATCACAACATTGAAGGACGTTGTAATCAGGGCCAGGGTCATCTTCAAAAACACCATTGTGCCAGATAGTATAGGAATTTAGGCATTTATTGTTATGTACGATGCTCATCAGAAGAAATCCAGCGACAAGAGCTGAACCTTTTTTCCCTTTTCTCTTCTCTTCTCATGCACTTTTGTCATGTAAAAGTGCATGCAATTTTGTAATGTGTAATTACATGTAAAAAATTTGGAAAAATATCTCAAAATTCAAAGATGACTCAACTTTGACCAAGATATTTTAATATTATAATCTTTTTAATTTTGAAGGTTTCTCCCTATATATAGTGGAGACCTCTTTTGTAAATCTATCTCTGATAATTGAGAGCAACAACTCTGCTGAAATTGAGACACTTTTTGAGGCTTTGTGCTTAACTTGTAAATCATATTGCATCAAATGAATGAGAAACATGTTTATTTCAAACTTTGTGTTGAAGTAATTTGTGTTATTTAGGAAATGGTTCTTATGTCCTCTTTCCTGATAATCTCTTATCTATTTGATTTAATAAGCAAAGTGTGTGTGTTGATATTATCTGAAGACATTTCTAAAAGATAGAAGAAAGGCTTTGAGCTACTTTTATCTTGGTGATCCTTTTATCCTTTGTAGTTTTAGGTGAAGACTTTGTGCTTCATTTTACTCTATGATTAAGCTTGTTCTGGATCAGTGGAGGAGACAACGAAAGACTTTGTGCTTACGTAGGTTTCCTTGTGAACTTTGTTACTTGTTTCAGGGGATTTTCTACTCTTGGCTAGATACCATTCCTGAAAGAAGAGGAATGTTCTTAGCCAACAACCAAGATTTTTCTCTCTTGTTCCTTGGACATCACCTCTGAAAAAAGAGAGGTGGATGCTGTTATACTACCCCGAGTGTTATTTTTTGCTTACTTATATATATACTATTAACATATAAATATTCATAGAGAACCTCCCCTTGATGAGAGGAGAGATTTACCTCGTCCAGATGTGGTAAACCCACACTTTTTATGGCGTAAATCTCTTTGTGTTGTGGTTGATATACCCATTTTGTCATCAGTTAGTTGACGATAAAAGATTCACCCAATAGAATTTACTTTTTTAAATTTATAAAAGGAGGGTTATATTTTGTAATTGAAAAAAATTATTCATTATTTTATTATAAGTATTATAATATTCTTATTTTAAAAAGTGGTCAAAAGTATTTATATCTAGTAATTAAAGTAACATCAAATCTTTAATTTTAACTTTAAAATATTTGTATACCTCAAAATCAAAGTCACACCAAACCTTTAAATTTAGCTTGAGAATGTGGACATAATAATCAAAATCATTAAAAAATATAATATTTTGTTATTTTTAAAAATATAGTACAAGAAAGGGACACACAACTATAAATGTATATTCCAAAACAATGTAAAAAAAAAATTATTCAACCCTCACATATATGTTTTACAGTGCACTCATGTTATAAACATGTAGTGTTGAGGTAGAATTGGTCTATGAAGACCCTAGAGTGTGGAGTTAACCTTTCCATGTAATTTTTTTTGATAAAATAGTTTTAAAAAAATATCTTTATAAATGATTCTAAGAAGCTAAAAAAACACGTGGTAAATGAGAAAATATTTTACTCTATCAACATACCATAGTTAAGGAATTTCAAAGTCCTTTATGACCCTTGCAATATATTTGACTAAGTGAACAATAGAGTGGGCAAAGAATGATGACAATGGTGATTTAACTCAAAACCCCAAAATTTATTTTTCATATTATTTTTTTTACTCTCTCCTCCATACATGATGACATGATAAGGAGTTCCTCCTTGTCCTCCATTCATTCAATCATATAAAAATCACCATAAAGAGTCCAATTGGTGTCTAGAAGCTTATTTGTGAACCACTGTAAAATAATTGACCGTTCAACTGAATTGTTGAAGGCACAAATTTTAAAAATCCTAAGGGCATGCCTATCAAAATAAAATACTATCCAAATATTCTAGTTGATAGGTTCAACACCCAGATTTACAGGATGAGACAATTAAACTCGAACATAATAATAATACTTAAAGATAAAATAACTTTTTGTTATTATTCATTAATTCACCCATTTGGAATAGTCATAACTTTTTTTACACATACTTTCCATACTCTACCTTTAAGTGAGGAGAATGAGAGCGACTAGTAAAATGATGTCAAGGGGGAGAGAAACCTCAATGATTAGGGGCCTAATGCGCTCATCAAAAAGAGGTTTTAAATCCAAAACAAATATGAGAGCTTGAGATGACATTTTCATCTTATGGAGTGATTGAAATTATTATTTGAGTGGTTATTTGTGATTTAGAGTGAGCATAAGGTGGCTTGAGGGTAGTGGATGTCACTTGGAGATGAGATTTTGACCTTACATCTCAATTGTTGCAAGTGTTATAGTTGTAATTTTTTGTGTTGATGGATTTCAATTAGTCTTAAGAATTCACACTCATATTACCAATTGAGGTAGTGAATATGACAATAGATCTATTATAATCTATTTTGTGGTTGTATTGTAGCTTATGCTTAACAGACTGATAACGTAAACATGTAATAGATAAGTTAATATGTGATACTTGTTGGATGTGTTGTTTATCTCAAATTTTGATATTAGTGAGTTATTTAAAATATTGATGAGACAATAAATTTTAATGACAATGCATTTCTAGGTCCTAACAAGTCTCTGAATTGTGACATAAATCTCCAATTTTGCTTGCCTAATGTTTGCCTTATAACCTAGATTTGTGCCTCAGCCTCCATTGTTTTGAAATCAATAATTCTACAACCTAAAATTGAAAAGGGGATATTTGAAGGCCTACAAAGTCAAGTTCATTGTTATCATGAACTATTTAACCCCTCTAATTTGTTATATCCCTCAAAGATAAATAAAAATCAACAAACATAAATTACGTAATATAAATAAATCTAGAAAGTGTTTTAAGCGTTATCCACAATAGAATGCTAGTTAAGAATTAATAAAGTTCAATCATACTTAATGATTAAATGAAATAGAATAGTTATTTATTTATAAATAAAATTAATTAAAACGTTAATAAAATTTATGCACATGCCGACTTTGTAACATAGGCATTTTATTCATTACATATATGGTAGTGGGTAGTTTTATCTAAATTTTTTTTGGACATTACATATAAAATAATATCCTTAAACTTTGTATGCAGCATACCAAAAAATGAAAAGAAAACACCCATTATCATGTATGTAATATGTTATGTGTAATATTGCATTGCATACCAAATATTCGTAAACATGATTAGCATAAGTTTGTGTAGTCATGTTGACTTTATGTTAAATTTTCTCTTCACTTTGTGCTGATTTTATATCATAATAGTCAATATGAAATTAATGAATCCAATAAAAAACTCAAAATTTTTGAAATTTATCTACATAAACAATAAATCAAAATACATAAAATGTAGTAGTGTGATTTTGGGGTTGTACGAGGATGCACTAGAGGGGATTTCAAGATTCTATTTATTGATTTAATTAAATGTGTAACTGGTGCACTTGGCCAAAATATAAGTATGACCTTACAAAATCAAATTTTATTTTTTCCACATGAATCATTATTTTCAATCATGGCTCCCCTCACAAGATATCCCAACATAAACCCAAACATAACATAGATCACACATAAAATATTTATGACATCAACAATCATTATTATCTAGAGAATATTTATAAAAGAGTATGTGTTGGATGTCTTATTTTTCTCATAATAATATGTATTATTGTTCATTACTTAACCTTGTGAGACCATTTTTGGCCTCTCATGGTCAAACACCAACTTGACCATGTGAGGATTTTTTTGGTCTACATGGTAAAACATGCACTTGAACATGAGAGACATTTTACTATTGGTCAAATACTTGCTTGACCATGTAAGGCTATTTTTAGCCTTTCATAGAAAAACAAGCTATTTGACTATGTAAGTTAAAAATTTAATACTTTTATAAAAAAAAATAACTTAAATTTTTAAGTGCTCACTTGAATATCATGATGAAGTAGAATCTTGACAATAATAAGCTTAATTCATTATTTATAAATACACAAATAGTATAGTTTATTTACATTTAGATATTGCATAGGATAATCTTAGCATTATATTGAAGGCTTGTAAAAAATCTAAAAAGATAAAATAAGCATTTGTGTTTGTGTGTGTGTGTGTGTGTGTGTGTGTGTGTGTGTGTGTGTGTAATTTTTTGGCCTCGTATAGTCAAGCATGGTCTTGATAATGAGAAGATAAAAATTATGTTATCATGGTCAAGTGGTCAATAATTGTTGTATTAAGTGGCAGTTTCACAACTACTACATATTTTAACTAAAAAATTTATCATCTACCAAGAATGAGTGTGCTTGTACCCTATTAACACACTAAAACTTTCACACTTAATGTTTCTAAAGTGTTGGATCTTTTGAAAGACTACATTTATTGCGATACCATCTAAGATGAATTTTTTTTATACATTAATATGATCATCTAATTTTTATAGTCTTAATTGGACTATTTGACAAGTAGTTTCCCCTAATATTTTAATTGGTTGAGGACCTCATTATTCGCAATAATGTTATCAATTTGAACCCTTTTTTAGGATAGTTAGAGCCCTTCTCCATAATAATTACGAAACACCTTTTCACATTTAAACCCCTTGGGAAGCACCCACGTCCACTAAATACTGGTTAATCCAAAAAATAAAAATATATAAAACAAAACAAACAAACTACTCTTCAAGCCCATCACACTCTCGCATAAATCATTCCAAACCATTTTGATTTATAATCTTATTTTCCATTATTAAAAATTTATTAATGAATGTTTATTAATATTGGTGACAGAGATAAGAGAATAAAGGGTTATTAATTTTAAATACATACACTACTTAATGATGTTTATAAGTACTACTTGAACTTAATTATTTGGGGATGGTTAAATATACCTTGAGTTGGAGGTATGTCTTGATTTTTTTTATAATTTATTTAGTGTTGAGAATTTCATTTCTAAGAAGATCATTAATTATCATTTAAATGTTCATTTACCAAATTTTATAACATATTTGGAGAATTTCAAATTAATTACCAACTTATAGATGCTTCCATGTTACATAATTAAAATTTATTTTATTTTGTATGCATTGAATTTATTTTTTTAATTTATAAAAAGAGGATTATATTTTTTAATTAAAAAAAAATGTTCATTAATTTAGTATAAATATTGTAATATTCTTATTTTAAAAAATGGTCAAAAATAAACATATCTAGAAATTAAAGGCACATTAAATCTTTAACTTTAACTTGAAAATATTTGTATACCTCAAAATCAAAGTCATGCCAAACATTTAGTTTTAATTTGAGAATGTGTACACAATAATCAAAATCATTAAAAAAATATAATATTTAATTATTTTTAACAGTATAGTACATGAAAGGGACACACAACTATAAATGTATATGCCAAAACAAAGTCAAAAGAAATTATTCAGCCCTGATGGTTTAAAGTGCATTAATGTTGTAAATGTGTAGTGTTGAGATATAATTGGTTTATGAAGACTCCGAACATGGATTTAACCATTCCATATAAAATTTAATGCGAAGATGGTAAAAAATATATCTTTATAATTGATTTTAACAAGTTAAAAAAATACTTGATAAAAGAGAAAATGTTCTACTTTGTCAACATACCACAATTAAGGAATTTTAAAATCCTTTATGACCTTTACAATAAATTTGACCAAGTGAACAATGTAGTGGACAAAGAATGATGACGACGACGATTTGACCCAAAACCGCAAAATTTATTTCACATATTATTTTTTTAACTCTCTCCTCCATGCATGAGGGCATTATAAATAATCCTCCTTGTCCTCCATTCATTTAATCATATATAAATAACCATAAAGAGTCCAATTGATGTCTAGAAGCTTATTTGTGAACCACTACAAAATAGTTGACCATTCCATTGAATTGTTGGAGGCATAAATTTTGACAAGACAAAGGGCATGTCTGTCAAAATAAAGCACTATCTATATATCCTAGTTGATAGGTTCAACTCCCAAATATATATCATTAAAGAGATTATTTTTTTAGAATTTAGATTGACAGTGTCAGCATGACCAGTTTCATGGCACGACATATGACTAATGACATCAAATCAATGGTCTTAATTGCTATCTAATATTAAAAAAATTATAATTTTAAATCATTACATTTAAAATGCATTCATATCTATTAACATCTTAAAGTTATCCCTAACCATGTATTTATGGGATGAGACAATTAAACTCAAACTTTATAATAATAATAATTAAAGAAAAATAAATTTTTATTATTATTTCTAAAGTCACTTATTTTGAATGGTCATCACTTTTTATACACGTGCTCTCCTTAATCCACTTTTAAGTGAGGAGAACGAAAGCGATTAGTAAAATGATGTCAAGGGAGAGAGAAACCTCAATGAGCAGTGGCCTAATGCCAAATTTCTCTCATCAAAAATAGGTTTTAAATCTAAAACAAATATGAGAGCTTGAGATGACATTTGCATTATATAGAGTACTTGAAATTATTAGATGTGGCTGCTTGAGGGTAGTGGATGTCATGTGGAGATGTGATTTTCTCAATTGTTGCAAGTGTTATAATTAGAATTTCTAGTGTTAATGCATTTCAATTAGTCTTAAGAATTCACACTCATCTTATCAGTTGAGGTGGTGGGTTTGACATTAAATCTATTATAAGCCATTTATGAATGTCTTGTAACTTATGTTTAACAAATTGACAACATAAACACATAATAGATAAATAGAATGTTACCTAAGAATTAATAAAATACTCAATCATATATATTGATCAAATAAATTAAAAAATATATTTAATTATAAATAAAATTGATTAAAATTTTAATAAAATTTACGTTCAAATCGACTTCTAACATCAAAAACTGAGAAAGGTACAAAATATTTATAAAAACTTTTAAATATTTCAATAATTGAAGTCGATAAAGATTCTTGTTCCATCATTTCTTTTCGAAGATAAAAAGTTGTCAATGCTATGCTTTTATTTCTGCACTAATGAGTAATTACATATTATAAAGAAAAGAAGCTTTGCCAACCGTTTTGTTATTATAGTATATTATTATTACTCTAGTAGTAGTCAATTGCATCATATAATTCCAATCTTATCTTATAAAACCGTTGGGAAATATAATATAAATATATCTACTTTAAGGCTTGGTAAAGGATAAATCATTAACACTTTGACTTATATAACTTTTAAGGATAAATATATAACATTTTGACTTAAATGTTGATGTTGAGCTTTTCTTGACTTTTTCTTTCCATCAACCATTAATAAATGGAGTGCAAGTTTTTGGTGTTTCTTAATGTGAATATAATTATTAATAAATGGATTACAATACATTAAGTGTTAGTTAATAAAAGGAATAATAATTTGGTGAATTTAAAGGGATAAAAATGATATATTTTAATATAATATTATAAGAGGTTTGTTAAAAAAACTAAACTCAATAATATAAGAGGTTTGTTTTAAATTTGAATATGATGAGAGACAATTGTATACACTCCATTTTTTATAATATTTTGACTGAATTTTATAATTTAAATGGAGTGTAAAACATTAAAAACTTACTTCTAAATTTATTTCATTTAATTTTTTTTCATATACATGTTCTTAGATTTTGTGTTGCAATTTCTATGTATTTACAATATCTAAATATTATTTCATGTCATAGAGTGTTAATGAAAATAAATTTGATTTAAGGACTTATGTTCAACATAATGTTGTTAATTTCATAAAGGAAACAGCTATATATATATATATATATATATATATATATATATATATATATATATATATATATATATATATATGGGAAATAAATTCAGAATATGCACAAAAAATGATCCATAGTAGAATACCATCTAGATAATAATTGATAATGCTCTCCCAAATAAATTACAATATTATTTTATATATAAATTAAATTGAATTCAAAATTCACAATATTGTCCCACATGTCAATTTCTAATGGGTAGAAATGGAAAAAGTGAGAAGGGACAAGCATACCCATTTAGAAAAAGGGGAGAGGGAAAACCACTATCTAGAATCATATTATATGATTTAGAAAGTGGGACAAAAAAGATAAAAAGGTGTAATGGAGGGTGCTCCAAAGATATGAAAAGGGGATTTAAGGGTTCTAAAGTTGATAAGAAATCAATATCACTCAATTTGGACCAAGTTAACTATACATAAATATTTGTATAAAACTAAAAAAATAAAAGTCATGGGATCATTTTTGGATACTACATTAACATATGTATAATTGACATGTAGGTTGGTTTTTTATTTAGATTTTTACTGACATGAAAATATTATTTAAGTTTTTTTTTTTCACTATTATAGTTTATAAGCTATTATTAAGTAAGACACCCCTTGAAATTTTGGCATGCTACCTCCCTTATGGAGGATACATACCTTCACCATCAAGCCCACTCAAGTTGTATTATTTATAGATATAACACTTTATGCGAGGGAGATTTAAGTGCCAAATAGTCTAGTGCAAGATGTCATCATCATTATGAACTCAAAACCTTCAATGTATTTTATAATAATAAAATAATCATGGTGGTGATGATGTCAAGCATAAGGGAACTATGCATTTAGTCCCTTTACTTACCATTGATGAAGCTATAAACTTAGATAACATAAGATAAGATAATGATATTAATGTTCATGAAAAGAAAAAATTGGCCCATAGGGATGAAAAAATTAAAATAAGGATGGGGTGTGGAAATATAACTCCAACAAACCCTAAAATATATAAATAATAAAATATGTGAAAATAAATTATGTCCTTTAATGCCTTTGAAATCTCACTATATCTACAACCCTATAACAAGGTCACTTCCTACTAGATCTTGAAAAAGAAAAAGAAGCACTCATTCAAGTGTAGAGCATTGTATAAGTAAAGTCTCTTGCCAGATGTTGGTGAAGTTTAAACATATGTCGAAGAAAAGGACAAAACATATTTTAACATCATAAGTTATGAACGTTGAGAGAGAGAGAGAGAGAGTATATGAGCCTCTAAAGAGGAAAAGTGATCACCCCTTGATCTTATAATAAGGAGAACATCTAAATACAAAATGGTCCTCGGTTTTAGGCTCCATGTAAAAAATATGACAAATATGATGTACCTAAAGAATATGGTGATTTGTCTTTATGCATAGGAGGTGTGAACAAACTTTGAATTGTGCCAATAAAACCCTCAAACTATAAGGTAATTGTAGTCAAGTGTAGCCTAGATATTAGATGAGCCCATCCTCAAAATGAATATATATATAATTTAATAATAAAGATGCTTTGAATAAATAGGTTCCCTAGGATCTAACCATATAGAATGAAGGCAAGATTTATAGATCTCATCTTTGATACCTTTATTTATCTCTCCTTTGGATACATCTAGTGTATCACTTGGAAAATTATGTAGAGGGACTCTATCCATTCATTTTCTACAAGGCCTAGTAGAGTAGAAGCCTTAGCATACTAACAAAATTTTATCATATGTCATGCCAATTGCATAGGGTATTTGAATGCTTGAGATGGGTACACAAATAAATGAATCAAATAGTTGGTCACCTTCCTAAGTTTTTGTACTATAATCACCACTTGAAAGATCACAATAGTAATGAGTGAAGTTGTACCAAATTCAATGAGAATGATGTCTTGAGGGACTGATCTTTTAACATGGAGATGCTTTCATAATATGGAGGTAAGCACTCTTTCAATCAAGCTTTTATCAAAAAATTTAGAGTAAGGCTCCCTGTTTTGGACCCATATAAAAGAGTAGGTGTAACAAGTGAATAAAAGAGGTAAATATTTATCTAGATATCTGGAAACTAAAATTGAAAACCATTATTTCTCAAGAGTGGTGAGGGGAATATTCATTTATTTAGAAATTTAGGTATGATACTTTTTACAATACATTGTGACAAATTGGAAATATTTGTTTGTATATCAACATCCTTGAATTTCATGGAATCAAACATTTTTTTAGCATGTTTTTTACTATCTTATCAAAAAAATTGAAACATATGTATGGAAAGGGTTGTAGTCTGACTGGTGAGGATAATGGTTGCTTATATCCAACCACCAAGGTACAAATCCCTCTCGATACTTGATATAGAGAGTTCAACAGTTAAGGCAAATATTGTGCCCTAGGTGATTTTGATAGTGTGAATGTCTCTTACTCATGGCTGCTTAGCGAAAGGAGCTCACTGATTTAGATGTATGCTTACTCTAAATTATAAATCCTCTATATGTTTATTTCTAAATTATGGGCTGAAAAATGTTGACTTTCTATATAGTTCAGTGATTCCATGTAATGCCTTCAAGCATATAAAAATGTGTTTTATCCACATTTTTACTAGAACTAGGTTGTTTCAAAATATATATTTCAATTGATCATTTTATTTTATCTATATTCCTTTCTTTGCAAGCACACATATCCTCACTAGTATGGATCATGGATCAATGCCACATAAACATGATCCCTTCCAATAAGGGAAAGAGTTACCAATACCAAAATGATAAGAAAACCTTCATAAAAATAATGGTATCATTAGTGGAATCAAATAGTTCTCCAATATGCTCAAAAATAATACCAAATATTATTTGGATGACATTAGTTAAATGGAATGGGGGGTTACTATATTATTTTTGGAGAAATTATTATGAGAGAGGAAGGCACTTCTCATCAACACATTCCTATCACACAATATAAGAATGCATTTTTCCCTGATGGTTGTGATCAAAATGTATCCTTTCTACATGAATTAAAATTTGTGAGGTGGTGAGTTGAGGCTTTTTTCTTTGCTAGGGTTTCACCTATGCATGTTGATATTGTAGTTTCTTCATCTGTAGCCTTCATACCATAGTTATTGTTGGATCCTATGTGATAGTTGCATTTATTAACCCTTAACGATCATTGCCTTAGGTCGACCTTAGCCTATTTAATCTTCTCCTCTCAATCGCATCCATTATTAAAGTCATGATGGAGGAAGGTGAAGTTCTGATCTATGGTGCCCTCACTCAAGTGACCAAAGAAATTTGTCCCAAAATTATACAATGATGTATTGAATCTTAACCCCATGTTATATTTTCTATGCCTGAATTTAATTTTTCTTGCCAATAGATGGAATAGTTCTAATTAATAGTGTATTGTGTAGGTCACATCCCCTTTTAAAACATACTAAAAACCTAGGTGTAAATGGCTTGGAATAATCATGTCATTAATCTAGAGAACACCAAAAACATGGCCAAGGGATTATTTTTTTCACACTCTACACACCCTACCCATGTGGGTGTGATAATGAATAAATTCACTAGTCAGTGTATTCATAATAACTTGATGGTCCTTTCACCTTGGACCTGAGATTTTTTTGAGCATACTAATTTGAAAATCCTCATCTTGGTTGAATTCCCTAGGTTGCCTCTGCCTTATTGACATTTCATAAAATAAATTGTGGATTCTATTGGATGTTTTATTTTCATGAACCTACTAGATTTTATTCAGCTTGACCCCAAAAAAAGTTTGTGTCAAAGTGTATTTTTCTAAAGATCTCAAAGCTGAGATATATGTTGGTGACTCTCACCATTCTCATCGTGTTCTCTATATTAATTTTCCCAACACTTTCTTCCATTGTCAAGCCATGGACCACAAGATAAAATATTTCCCACTATATTTCCTCACAACATGTCAGCTCCCAAACCCACTTCAAATAACCCCTAGGATACTTAGGAGTGTGGGTGGAAAATTGTTTAGGGATGAAAAATAACCGTAATAAGGGTATTTCTAATTAGAACCTTATTAGCAGTAATAATTCATCTTCTAGTTTTGCACCTCAAGTGCCACTACAAATTACTCAACCTTTTAGTGAGTCTCCTCTAGTTACTTAACCTATAAAGGATCATGTCCAAACTAAATCTAAAATGATAAAGCCAAAATTCTATAGCACTTTCATGATCACAAATGTTTTGGCCAGTTCATAAGTTTCTTCAAATATATATCCTAACTATTTTTCTCTCCCTCCACATATTTTTTCCCATCTAGGAGCAAGAAAGCACTCATTTATTCCTTCTTAGGAATCTTTGGCTCACTCTCATAGTTCCCCTATTTGATAAACTATGGATGAGGAAGAGTATGTGGTAGATTTTGCACATCGAGGTTGTTTCAACTTCTTGATTTTATGCATTCTCACAATGCACAATCCTTGAAAAATCATTATGAATTCGTAAAGGTCTTATATTTTGAGAATATGTCTCTTGATACCCATAATTTATGAATTTGTATTCATGTAATGTTCAAGGTCTAATATATTCATCTCTTAAGTATGTTATACAAGACTTTTGGAAAAAAATTGTAGATTTGAACATTATCTTCCTTCAAGATATAAGGTGGAAATTGTCCTTCTTTCTACTATCAATAAAGTGATTTGGCCCTATAATATAGTTTAAAAAAGAAATCATGACCTGGGTCATGGCATCCTTATTACATTTATTTCTTCAAAATGGCATTCGCATTATGTCAAATCTACCTCTAAAACCTCACATTGTGTCTTTTGGGTACTTTTCAATGTAGATAACTATTCTTTTGGTATAATTAATGTTTATGCCTCAAATGACACCCATTAAGGGATGACTCTCTAGTGGTGGATTGCCATTTATTTTTTAGACACACACTGGGCTATTTTTGGTGACTTTATATGGTAGAACAACATGTTGAAAATATTGGCCATTTGTCAATGCATTAGTTAGATAGTGAAATGGAAGCTTGGATTTTCATGCAAAATAAATGGGTTTTATGGCCCCAACATTGATAGTGATCCCATGTATGAAGTATGGTACACCTAGACCAATATTTGAGGTGGATCTGATCATGTGTTTAAATTACTTGTTTGGGATATGCTATCCATGCAACTATACTTCTCATTTAACATTTTTTTTGCTATTAGTTAAATCCATGCCATATTTTTTCCTTTCCAACCATTTACTGATCCAATTTCACATCACTTAGTAGCTAAAAAAGCCAAAAATTAATAAAACTCATTTTTTCTAGATACAACTTTATTAGAGCATGGTCCCTCTATCACCCACATTCATCAAGTTTAGAATTTGGTTCGCTAACCAACTCAACAACTAGTCTAGATTTAGTAGTAGTCTAATGCACTCACTTGCATTATCAAATTTCTTTGAATTTATGGCTGACATTTGCTTAAGGTACGATGGCACTCTTATTATGCCACCTCCTTGGATTTGAGCCATGTAATGATAGTGCCTAATAAAATAACCTTCAATGAACCATTATAGTTATAGGTGGTAGGATTAAAACAATGAATCCAAGTTATAGATAATTACAATGCTATAGGGGTTCAAATCCACACACATTTGCATTGCCTTAAAGTGAGTGATGGAGTTTCCAAATATTTTTTTCAAATGCTCAAAGCTAAACATACCTCATAAGATATTAAATGCATACAATATTTCATTCAATGCCTTATTGAAGTGTCAAACATGCTCCAAAACTTTGTGAGGCACTATCAGTAAGTGTTCATAGCTCATGAACCTTCCCTAAAGTGACAACAATCTCTTAACCAATGCCTTGAGGTTATCCCTTATAAGCTAAATCATGTTCAATAGGTTGAATGTGATAGGAAACTTTCCATTGAGGATTTGTATGAATCAATTATGTGAATGGCTAATGACAAATATCATGGTTTTGATGGATTTCATTTTGAATTCTACAAAAAAATGTCAGATATTATTGAGCCAGACTTATTCTAAGTCTATTTCAATGGCTTCCACACCTAGTCCTTGGGTTTTATTATTAAAAAAAGACACATATAATTTATCCCAAACAACGAGACATTGAATTAATTTGTAATTAAACATTATCACTTTGATCAATGTCTCTTATAAGATCATTACTAAAGTGTTAATGATTTGTATTTGCCACCTTTTGCTTTTAATTATTCAACCTGAGCATACCAACTTCATTCAAGGTAGGTACATTTATTTTTAAATCACTCTCAATTATGGCTTTATTTGGATGAATTAAAAGTGAAACTAAAAATTTCCTTTGCATATAAGGTGTCAACTAAGGAGATTGTCGAGGTAATTCCAACTGACTTGTTTCACAAAATCATAATCACCTCTTCTTTCCCTTGGTGGAAGATAGGAAATGGTATGTTGACATCGCCTTACAAAATTACATTGCATGTAAAGGGTATGAACAAATTTCTCCACATCTACCTATGGTGGATAAGCTTAATGCCAGATGAGATATTCATTCACCCATTTTAGTCTAGGGTAAACAATTTCAAACTATTTGGTTTGCTTGTGTCGAACCTAATCTTGTTCTTTTTGCTTAGTGTATACTACACCAAGGTCTTTGTATTGGGAGAAGACTAGTTAAAATAGGAGTGTGCATCCCATTTTCCCATTATACAGACATTTGTAGACTTTTATGCACCTATTTTGGTTATGTTCTAAGGCTCAAGTCACATGGTTTTGGATCCCTGATTTTTTAGACCCTTTCACCCTGAGCCTTTCAACTAGCATCATATTCTCCTTGATGATAATCTTAAGATGTTACTTCAGTACACTCAAGTTTGGCATGCTTTTAGAGGGTAAATCTTGTTTTGGATATGGAAAGAAAAAACTTCATTTATGTTCTCTAATGTTATTTTTGATAATCACTTTGTTATTTATAATAAGTCTATGGTTATTTCTATTTTTTTTAAATTAGTTATTCTATATATTAAGCACCTATAAAGCATTATTTATAATTGGGAGGATGTTCTATGAAATTTGGATCACGTGTCACTTTCATCTCTAAGGAATACACCACTGAGAGGTGGTAAAGGCCTTCCTTGGGGTGGTGTTTGTCTCAACTAGTCATGGAAACATTCTCATAATCACTCCTAGGGTTCTCCTAAAAAGGCACCACTCTGATTTCCCAACTCCTCATAGAGGGTAGGGTTATCCACCTCCACATTCACCTCATGCTCAAGGGTGGGGATCTCCACCTCCCTTGAGGTAGTAAAGATGGAGTTATACCCATGATAGTTCTCAAGGTGTTTGACAGTCATCACTGTATAAAGTGATTCCTCGACTTGTTTTGGCCATTTCCCTCTATTGCAGGTTATGGATGTAGAGTTTTAGGATGAAGGTGCTCAAAAAAACATTGGCTCTAGTTAGGACCCTACCTTTGGTGGAGATAATCTAATGGTTATCTTTTTTGATGTTATATATCTCTTCTAGGTTTGGCCTAGTTGGTTTTTTGTTATTTTCCTAGGCATGGCCTAGTGTGCAAACTTTGTGGCATGCCCTTTATCACATCTTTTTTGTGAATAGTCTTCTATATTTTTTTTATTATTAAAAATTTAATAATAAACGTTTATTAATATTGTTGACATAGACAAGAGGATAAAAGTTATTAATTTTAAATACATATACTACTTAATGATGGTTATAAGATACTACTTGATTATTTGGGTATGGTTAAATATGCCTTGAGTTGGAGGTAGGTCTTGATTCTTTTTGTAATTCATTTAGTCTCAAGAAGTTCATTTATAAGAAGATCATTAATTGTCATTTATAATTCCATTCACCAAATTTTATAACATATTTAGGAAATTTCAAATTACTTACCAAGTTATAAATGCTCCCATTTCACATAATTAAATTTTATTTTATTTTGTATGCATTGAATTTACTTTTTTCATTTATAAAGGGAAGGTTATATTTTTTAATTAATTTTTTTAAAAGTATTGTAGCAGTCTTATTTAACAAAGTGGCCAAAAGTAATTATATTTAGAAATTAAAGTCACATCAAATCTTTGAATTTAACTTTAAAATATTTGTATACCTCAAAATCAAAGTCACACCAAACCTTCAGATTTAACATGAGAATGTGTACAAAATAATCAAAATCATCAAAGAAATATAATATTTAATTATTTTTTAAAATTATAGTACATGAAAGGGACATAATTATAAATGTATATGCTAAAAAAATGTCAAAAGAAATTATTCAAACCTAACATATATGGTTTAAAGTGCACTCATGTTATAAATGTGTAGTGTTAAGGTAGAATTGGTTTATGAAGACCCTCGATTATGGATCTAACCATTCCATGTAAAATTTAATGAGAAAATGGTAAAAAAAATATATTTATAAATTATTCTAATAAGCTAAAAAATGGTTGGTAAATGAGAAAATGTTTTACTCTGTTAACATACCCCAGTTAAGGAATTTCAAAATCCTTTATGACTCTTGCAATAAATTTGACCAAGTGAACAATGGAGTGGGCAAAGAATGATGATAGTGGTGATTTGACTCAAAACCAAAAAAAATATTTCTCATATTAATTTTTTTACTTTCTCCTCCATGAATGAGGGCATGATAAGGAGTCCCTCCTTGTCTTCCATTCATTGAATCATATAGAAATCACCATAAAGAGTCCAATTGATGTCTATAAGCTTATTCATGAACCACTATAAAATAGTTGACCATTTCACTAAATTTTGGGAGGCATAATTTGTGACAAGCCCAAGATCATGCTTGGCAAAATAAATCATTATCTAAAGATCCTAGTTGATAGGTTCAACACCCAATTATACCATTAAAGAGATTAATTTTTGAGAATTTAGATTGGTAATGTCACCATGACTAGCTTCATGCCACAACATCTGACTAATGAAATTAGATCAAATGGCCTTAGTTTCTATCTAATATTAAAAATTTGGTAATTTTAATTCATTACATGTAAAATGGATTCATATCTATTAACATCTTAGAGTTATCCCTAACCATGTATTTTTAGGGTGAGACAATTATACTCATACTTTATAATAATATTAATTATATAAAAATAAGTTTTTATTATTATTCATAAAGTCACCCATTTGGAATGGTCATAATTTTTCTACATGTACTCTTCTTACTCCACCTTTACTTGAGGATAATGAGAGTGACTAGTAGAATGATGTCAAGTGAGAGAGGAAGCTCAACAGTCAAGGGCCTAATGCCAAGTTTCTCTCTTAAAAAAAAGGTTTTAAAGCCAAAACAAATGTGAGATCTTGAGATGACATTTTCATCCTATGGATTTCTTAAAATAATTATTTAAGTGGTTACTTATGATGTAGAGAGAGCATAAGGTGGCTTGAAGATAGTGGATGTCACTTGGAGATGTGATTTTGACCCTACATCCCAATTGTTTCAAGTGTTATAGTTATAATTTTTAGAGTTGATGGATTTAAATTAGTCCTAAGAATTGACACTCATCTTACCAGTCCAGGTGGTGGGTTTAACATTAGATCCATTATAAGTCATTTATGGTCATCTTGTAACTTATGCTTAACAGATTGATAAAGTAAACATGTAATAGATAAATTAATGTATGATACTTGTTGGGTGTGTTGTTTATCTCCAATTTTGATGTTAATGTGTTATTTTAAATCTTGATGAGACAATAAATTTTAATGATAACACATTTCTAGGCCCTAACAAGTCTCTGAATTATGACATAAATCTCTAATTTTGCTCACCTAGTTTTCAACTTATGACTTAGATTTGTGTCTTAACCTCTATTCTTTTGAAATCAATAATTCTAAAATATAAAATTGATAAGGGGATATTTTAAGGTCTACAAAGTCAATTTAATTATTATCATGAAATAGTTAACCCCTCTATTTTATTATATCCCTCAAAGATAACATAGAAATCAACAAACATAAATTATATAATAGAAATAAATCTAGTAAGTGTTCTACGAGTTATTCATAATAGAATGCCAGTTAAGAATTAATAAGATTTCAATTGTAATTGATGATCAAATGAACTAAAATAATTATTTATTTATAAATAAAAGTAGTCAAAACTTTAGTAAAATTTACGTGCAAGACGATCATCTACTTGTAAAGAAGTAAGATCAGCGTCTACTATCTATTTTGATTTGAGACCCATTTATCTAGATTCTATAGAGGGATAACTCTAACCCCATAAATAATCATCAAATATTATATTCAAGTTGTTTATAGTCTTCCAATACAATAGGCATTGAACCAACCTACTTACTATAGTCAATATGTTTATAATTTGATTGCATCCACCAACCTTTTCTCTTATCGATAAGATGAGGGGAGGATACAACCCATGACCATATAGTTATAGCAATAGGAATGAGAAATCAATATTATATATATTATATTAGGTATTCAATAGTTAAAAATCATGGGCTCATGAAATTGGGTCTTTCTTTAGATCATATCCTTGACATCCCTATAGTCAAAATTGGACCTTCTCTTGAACTACTTTATGGTGACCAGTTGCATTTTTGTCTCCATTACCCTTGCTTTGGCGGCAGTCAAAACTAAGTATCTACCAATTTCTATTAGGAACCTGAAACCTGGCTTTTTTAGTTCCATTTGCTTAGCGTGTACGATAATAATTTGCCTACACATCTCTATTAGGATTAATTTGTTAGATGGAAATTGAGGGAACATGTAAGGATAGCCTTGGAAAAAGCCAACTCGTAGATAGCAAAAGGAGGAAAATTGTAGAAACATGCAGCCAAAGTCGTTGACGACCATCCAGGCTTCATCTGATACTCTTTTTTGTTCAATCTGAGGATCAAAAAGGCACAAAAACACTATGAAGAAGGCATCATTTACCCTCTTAAAGTGACAGATTGATCCTTTTAGTGTCAGCTGAGGGTAATATGAATAAATTGGGGTGGTTCTTCTGTCTCCTTTGATTGTCAAACCTAGAAAGGTTTGCATCGAAGCTGTAATGTACACTAAGTACGAAGTCATATAGAACTTTGAAGTAGTAGACACCTTTTTCAACTACTCATGAAAAGCATTGTTGATCACTTGTTTCCCTTGTAGAATTATTTTGATAAAAGAATACATCCATTCATGGAATTGAGAAGAAGATGGTAGACCTCATACTCTACTGAAAAGAGTAATTAAGTCACTGACTTCTTCTATGAAATCACTCTTCAGAAAATTTTATAGCCATCTAGACAAGTTGGTTCTGGGAGTCTTGAGCCACCTGTTATTCATCACCTTTTTTGCCCTCTCGAGATCTTTGTCATACTCTTTCTGTGCCTCAATGAAGTTGATTTTCAACACTTCAATAGTAGGAGGGCACATGAAGACTTCATCGATAAATTTGGGGTCCAGTCAAATTATTGTGTTACCACTAGCATCTGACACTGACCTGGTCTCTCTGTTATAGAACTGGGCACACTAGAGGATGAACTTTGTGTGATACACTGCCATAGGGAAAGAGGATACTAGGTGGATGTTGCTCTCAATGATTCTTTTCACCTCTAAGCTCAGGTTGGTCATCTTGGTTCTCTCCATGAACTCAGCCATATCCACATGGCGATCTCTATATCTGTATAGTCATCAACATTAGAAGTGACCGAGGTGATTGGGAAAATACCTTGGTACTGGTACTTCATGGCCTTCAACTTCTTCAGAGAAGTTTCAGTCATTGGGATGAGCTTTGGTTGAGAGGGCATAGATGAACAAGAATCCTCAGGGGGTACTACAATAAGAATCATGATCATGTAATTAGGGAAGAATGGGCAAATTAGGGAATTTGCATGTTGGGTGATCATGACCAAAGAAGGGCACTTGACAAAGCCAAGGTGGAAATGGGTTGGAAAGCAAGAGAAAAAAAGGGGAGAAAGCAAAAAATAGAAGGAATGAAAATTTCTCCAGAATTAGAGAAATTGGAGAAAAAGATGCAAGGGCAGCAAAATTTGTTGCTCCTGCATATGGGAGAGTCAATGTGCACAGGCGATAAATTTTTTTTCTTGTGTGTGTGTTATAAAAAAAAGGCACGGGCGGCAAATTTTTTTGCCTATGCATGCTTGGCAAGAAAGAGTGTAAGGGCGACAAAATTTGTCGCCCTTGCACTTAGGTCAAGTAGATCTGCATCGACGGCAAAATTTACCATCGGTGTAAGAGAGAAGGGGTGGGGCACTTGGTAAGGGTAGTGAAATTCACTGCCCTTACAGGTTGGAAGTTTTGTGGGAGAGAAGGGAGGGTGGTGAAATTCGCTTCCCTATCATGGGAGAAGAGGAGGATGGCTGACGGGGAGAAAGTGAAGAGGAAGAAAGGAAATCAGTCTGAGGAGAGAGAGAGAGAGCCTAGATTGGAGGAAGAGAGGAAAACCAAAACAAAACTAAAAATAAAACCTAAGAAAGAGGAAAAATAAGAAACAAAATGTAAAAAAAGGACCTACCTAGAAAATAATGCATGTTGTGAGCTCAAATTCATCAAAATGCACTTTTCCCACTTGCTGGATCATCCAGAGGCAAAGGGCAGGAGGAGGAGTGGAAGAAATGAATCAAAATGAACCAAAAATGGATTAAATAGGGCAAAAATCAGCCCCAAGCACTTGATGTGCATGACCATAAATGTTGTGCATGAAAAATGAGGTAGTGTAGGGGCGGCAAAATTTGCCACCCTTACACTGAAAATCAAAGGGACATGCAGGGGCGACAAAATTTACCGCTCCTGCATGTGAAGGGAAAAAATGCAGGGGCAAAAAAATTTGCCGCTCCTGCATTTTAGATGCAAGGGCGACAAATTTTACCGCTCCTACATGGAAAAAGAAGAAAAATGCATGGTTGGAAAAATTTGCCGCCCATTCATAAAAATGGAAGAAATAAGGCTAACTCTGGAAAAAGAGAAATTGGGTCCCCTGGTCGATCGAGACCATAACAACTTTCAAATTTTGGGGAAAACATAACGAAAAAATGTTACAAACTTTGAATGATGTCAGTTGAGCAAATATGAGAATGAGAAAAACTCATCTCAAAAAATGAACTTAGAGAGACAAAGGGCGAAACAGACAAGTTTTGCAGGGGTTGTTTCAAAAATGAGCTGAGCTGATTTTGAAAACAACACATAGTAACTGATGTCAGCAAGTAACACCAACATCGGTTACAAATCTTAACCAACGTCAGTTAGAAAAACCAACATTAGTTATATCTCGGTTAGCCAAAGTAACTGACGTCAGTGGTAATAACCAACATCGATCACTGTGTTTTTTCAAAAACACAAACATGAGAGCCACTTTTTCAAAGTTCATTATTTTAGCTAAAAAGAGATTCAAAGCTAAAGGACATGCCAACAATTTTATTGTAGGACCAATCTTGTTATTTACTCAAAACATGTTTAAATCACCTTTGCATTCTTAAAAATCAATTAGGAACCTTGTTTTGGGTATTTAACAAAGGATATAGATGTTTTTGGTGAATGTTTTCAAAGTTTGCAACTAAGACCAAGGGGTCAAATAAACACCACCAAATATTTTATTTTGGGTTTAAAATTGAACACACTTATCAATTTTTATTTTCAATAGTTGTTTAATCAAATTTTTGTTTGGAAAAAAGAGGAATGTTGCGTATATGCTCTTCCATTTGTCCCTTATAGGGAACCCTTGGAGTCAAAAGTGCCATTTATATTATAAGTAGCCTAGTCCAAGGATGAGAAAGAAAGTCATCTAAATCACTCCCCAAAAAAATTTCAAAGTTTGGGTGACCTTGAAAATCACCCTAAAGTCTTTCTACTTTCATGCTTTATTTATTTATGCATCTTGGCTTGTGAGGGGGACTTCATCACCTCCCACAAGTTATTTAGGGATGCTTTGACCTAGGGTTTCACCTCTTGGAATTGACTTCATTTGGATCCTTTAGAGTTACACACGAGACATAGTGGCACTTTGGACATCACACTACACTGAGTGAAAAGTAGGATGTACTGGTTGCAAAAAGGACTAGACCTTTTTGCAACAAGCCAAGTGATACAGACCCAAAATCCATGCTTTTCTTTAGCATTGTTTGGCATGAAAGTCATTGTGCAATTGATTCTCCTAGATCATTTAGAAACTTGTTAGATCTTAGACAAATCTATACGTGTCACATAAGTATTGTTGATTATCCTAGACCTTTACCAAAGTTGTTTAAGTTCTTCACTTATAATTTAAATTTGAAATTACACCTTCACAAGTGCATAGGGTTGATGTCTTAAGTGGGTTTGCCATTTGTATTAAACTTTAGGTAACTTAGGTTTAATTTTCAATTTCGGTTGAAGGCTATTTAAGACTCATAATCATTGTCATCACTTAATAGACTTAAGCCATTTTGTGTTAAACACTTGCACTTTGAGTCTATGCACCACAACATTTTGAGTTAATGAAGGTAGTGTTATGCTATCAAAATTATGGAAAAATGTCTTTGCCTTAGAGAGTTTTTAAGACAAACTTTTTTGTCACACCTTTTGGGTAGTATAGTGCCATTAAATTGCCCAAAACATTTTAAATATTATTTCATAGACCCTCTTACATAGAATTCCAAATTTGTTCCTACACTTTCAAACCAATTTGAGTGTACATTTGTGATCCTTTGTCTAAAACACGGTTATATTTTTCACCTTTGTCTAGCTTGTTTGTTAAAAAGAACCAAGTTTTATACCACTATTTATTAGAAAATAAACTATTGCTAAAAGTGCCTTTTGTTTCATACCTTATACCTAGTTGATCAAGTTTATGTCTAAGAATCAAATGTCTAGTGTTTGTTATAAGTGTTTCAAATACATTAGATTAAAACTTTCATCTTTTTTCAAATTCTAGCTTTTGACATCATTTGGCCAAGAGTCCTAGCACATGCCTTGTTTGAGCCTAGCTTTTGACGCCGTGTTTGGCCAAAAGGCCTAGCAACTTTTAAATTCCTAGATTAAATTGATTTGAAACACTTCAGCCTTAGATTTTGGCATTTTGATTTTTAGTCCATTTACTTTCTTACATTTGTGTGAATATTGAAACGTTAGATACTTTATCCTAGCTTGTTTCCTCACAAATATTTACATAAACCTTTTGATCCTTTTGACAAATCTAGACCAAGTTGAAACACCATCTATTTTAAATTATATCCTTTTTAGAGTTTGTAGAACTCTTTGACCTTTTATCACAAAAACATTGACTATGGATCCCAACATGTATTCCTACACTCATAGTGGACTCATGTACAATCTAAGGATTAGTAATGTAGTTGCACAGGAATAAATGGTGCAAGACCCCTATGCGAATAATATTGCTTATGATATGGATTCTTATCTCTCTTATAATACTCATTTAGGGGTACAAAGCCAAGATCTATTGGCTAACTATCTAGTTAACACACCACCTTATTCAGAGCATGACGAAGAACAAATTGTGAAATACCTAGCTATAGTACCCATAGTGGATGAGCCAGTTCTTCAATAGTCATATTTTGCTAATACAGCTTCCACGTATGATCTATTTTGTTTGAGAAATATTTGTTAGAAAATAAAGATGAGATTTTAGTTAGAGCCATAGAGGTAGGGGCCAAGTTTTCAGCAGACTTCCCCCATGAAAATTTACCAATTCTAGTAAGAGTGCCCCACAATATCATTTATGATCAATAGGCTTCTTCTAGCAATCTTATGGCTCTAGTCCAAATGACGTATCAAGACCCCAATATATCCAATTGAGGTAAAAACATCATGTAAGATCATGTTAACCAAATGCAAATAGCATATAAAATGTGCCTAAATTTAGCAAGTGATTTCAATTAGATGAACATGGTGAGTAAGCCCCTTATTGACCTAGTTCCTTCGATAAGAGTGTTGATAGAATTAATTGGACAAGAAAATCTGAGTTCCAACCCATTCTTACAAATCACTTCGATAGATAACTTGATGCATATGCATATTATTAAAGAAGTCTCTTCTACCTCTATAGAATAATAAGCCAAACGTAATGGACAAGGTGCAAACAATGTCCAATCTCGATCAAAGTGGTACTAACACACAAACAACTAGCCAATAACATGTGCCTATAGTTAATCCCATGACTAGATCATCATACCAAGGAATAGGAGTTTTTTCACCCCAACCTCAACCAATTGCTTTCTCAAAGTGTACAACCTATGAGATTAGGTAATCAAACAATGTCTAATGTCATGCCTTAATGACAAAATGTGATGAATTATACTCCTCAATAAGTAACAAGTAGTATTCCACAACAATAGACACAACCTAGTATATCAATACAATAGAGGACAAATACATTATTGCCTCAA
Organism: Torreya grandis; assembly: GCA_037957365.1. Classification (NCBI taxonomy): domain Eukaryota; kingdom Viridiplantae; phylum Streptophyta; class Pinopsida; order Cupressales; family Taxaceae; genus Torreya; species Torreya grandis. The sequence goes on along the minus strand of JARHVA010000547.1, from coordinate 983,975 downwards.
TCAAGGGAAACCAATATTCCACCTTGCCAGGTAATGATGAACATACCTTTTCAGTTGTAGGGTAATATGCTAACTCAAAACCAAGCAATGACTAGTCAATAATGTACAAATATTGGTTAACGGCAGATGCCAAATCTATAACCAGCTTTCACTGCCTCAAAAGGATTCATGCAAAAATTAGGTCGCCATGTTTCTTAAGTACCTATTAGATAACCAATGGTTCAAAATGTGCTATAAATTTAGAGATAGGGTCTTGGTCCACAAGTTCTCACTCAACAACAAGGTTTGATTAGTTAGTAGCATGTCCCTTTTCAACCACAATAGGTATAGTATAGTTATATCCCTTCATCCCAACTAGAAAATCCTTGAAGTCAAACCTTTATCACCAACCCAAACTAGAATATTGTACAACCAAATGTGTAATTTCATGTACATCCTAATCCACGTATGTGTATTCTTGGTCCATTCCCTAACCAAGCCAATATACCTCAACAGGTGTCTCCATCATACCCTGGTCAAATTGTCCCACTTGTGACCTCTCAACCATCCACCCAAACTAATTTTCTCCCTTAAACCAATATTCCTTCTAGTTTCCTATCCCAAGAATTACAACAAATGAAGGATGCAATTTCTGTTATTCAAGTGGGGAAGCAAACTAAAAAGTTTAAATTGGATGACATGTGTTCCTATCCATTCAACATGGATTATTTGTAGATACCATTTCCTCTAGGATATGAACCACCCAAATTTGACTAAATTCTTTGTTACATGTCAACTAGTGGCATATATCAACATATACCTTTTGTTGTTGTTTCCAAGGAGATTGATTAGACAAACCTTGGAGTGGGTTTTAAAGTTGCCCAAGAATTTAGTAATAGACTTTGATGATCTTTTTGATAAATTTGTGTAGCACTTTTCCTAAATTCTCGAGCATGAGAATTCATTAGTGGAACTGACACAAGCAAATAAAAAAGATGGGGAGAGTTTTGCAAGTTGTGTACAGTGATGGAGAGCCCTTGCAAGTTTTTTCACCCATATTTTACTAGATAAACAATTAGCCATTGTGTTTACTAAAAATTTGCATAGTGATATAGTTTACTGTCTGGAACTACAATGTGCACATACATTCAAAGAGATCATTGATAAAGGTTTATTGATTAAGTGGGTACTCATCAATAAAAGAGTCATCAAACTTAATTCTACCAATGAGGGAAATGGCCAACAACAATATCCTAATCAAATGCAAGCATCACAACCAACACAGACCAATAACCAAGAAAGACCAAAAAAATCAACTATAATAGGAATATAATGGGAAATGGAGTAACCAAATCTCATCATGTCCAAACTATGTAGACATCATTCGCACCACCTTTTCAGCTTACTCCTACTTAGTAACCTCTCTAACCAATGCTGCAAGCACAACAACCAAAACCTACACAACAAATATAGTAGCCTTTACCATTGCAAACCCCTCCTCCTAAGAGAGTCGTGCCTGCATGTCAAGTCTTTAGTGACTTAGGAGAACCTATTGAATATTTATTTCTCAAGTTTTTTTCCACTAATATGATTAGTTGGCCTATACCAAAGCATTATCTGCAAGGCATTCCTTATCCTGATTGGTACCATGAAAATGAGTTTTGTGACTATCATCAGGTTAAGGGGCATAATTTATGAAGATGTGTCCAAATCAAGCATTTAATTGAGAATATGTTGGAGAATGGGGAAATAACATTGGATAATGGTGATTTCACTTCCAATCAGACTATTGGGATTTACCAAAACCCCTTTCCTTGATATAACAATCAACAACAACAAAATAATCAATAGCAACAACAACAACCAGTGTAGTAGAAAAATCAACAATATTAAAATCAAAGGCTGAACCAACAAAATCAATAAAATCAGCAACATAACCCATAATGAAAAAATAATGGACAAAACCAAGGTCAGAACGGTAACAACCAACAAACCTACCATGCAGTTGCAAATGACTACAATAGGGTTGTAGATCATATTGCAGGGGGTAGCGTTAATACCATCTCTATTAATCCTAGACCAAACACTAATCATCCTAGACCATTTCTAAACAACAATATTTAACCAAATTACATGGATAATCCTTATTTGACCTGGGATTGCATATAAGTAAACCAACAAACTAGGACTACCCCTTTCGAATCTTATAGCAATAACTCGATCTTGCCACATGACCACATGCAAGTGCACTGACAACCAAGACTTGTCATGTCTGGTCCCACACCATTTCCAACATCGATTAACAATAATGGTCCAATATTTAATCCTAATTGTTCAATCACAACTTGAAGGTCAAATATTACTATCCCAAGCTCGCAACCATCTACCACTTTACCTGTCATCTAACCCACTTTTTAGCCTCAGAATAAGCCATTCACTATTGACCAAAACAAGAAGTTTGATATTGTGGAACAATTACAGAAGACATTAGTGCAAATTTATATTTTATATTTTCTACAAATGTCAATAATCCACAAGAATATGTTGAATGAGTTTTTGACACAAATCCACTATTGCTAGTGACATATCCCCTGATAAATATTAAGCTTTGGTTGGACACCCAGCTCTAGATGACCAAGTCACATTCAACCAAAGTGATATGTCTTCCCTTGGCCTACTCCATAATAATCCATTATACATATAAGTTTATATAAGATGGAATAAAGTGAAATGTGTCCTTATAGACAATAGATCCAACCTCAACATATTGTCTCTAAAGCTCATCAAGCTTCTTGGGTACACCATGACAGATCTCTAGCTAGAAATAATAACTATTAAAGCTTATGATAATCAGGAAAGAGAGTCACAAGGCACCATTAGTTTGCTAGTTATCATTCAGCCTTTGATCCATGACACACTTTGTCATGTGTTTGATATTGAGTTATCATACAACATACTTTTAGGTAGGCCTTGGTTACATGAGATTCATGCAGTCTCGTCAGCACTGCACCAATGTATCATGTTTTTCCACTCAGGGATGGAAGTGAATATTCTAAGAAATTTACACCAAAATGAACACTACAAGCATCTTGAGGCTAAATTTCAAAGCTATAATTATCAGTACAATATGAATCCAAGTTCCAAATAGGATAAAGGGAAGGCTATACTTAATGATCTTTCATTGAATAATTGCATAGATCCTAATACCTTGGATTCTCTTTCCCACATACCACCTCCTGAAGCTTCTAATAATTTCAACATTTTAGATAATGGACCAAGAGAATATGTAACCCATGATACATTTCATATTTTCAATCTTCCTTAAAATCCAAAAACCTTTGGGTGACCTAAAGTCACCCCACATAGGCATTGGCAACAAAAGAACAAAGATAAAGGACATGTCACATTTGTACCAGCATCTATCCTTGAACTTGACCTCTTGAAGGAGATGAATCATGGTTATATAATGACAACCAAGCTGATTGTTATAAAAATGCAAAGTATCATGTTCCCAATAGGATCATGGAGTGTCACAATCCTGAAGGAAGAGGCCTTAGACCGAATCAGCAAGGAACCATTGAGCCAATTTCTATGACTAAGTATGAAAGACCTTATGGACTTAGATTTAAACCACTTGGGGGTGACTCCACATATCTTATTCAAACTCCATCACTAACGACTAGTGATGATGATGATGATAATGAAGCAGAGTTTGATCATAGCCTCACCTTTGATGTCTTGGTTGCAACTAACCTATTTGATAACAATACCATTTGTATGCTTACCCTAGCCATTCATCACAACATTTTTCCATTATATTATCCCTAACTGATAGATTGGGACCAATAAGAATCTAGTCTTCTGATTGATGAGTTCTAGAATGATGAGGCATTCTATGATTTCTTAGGCTTTAGAGACAATGTTCCATTGGGATATCAAAAATTAGGGTTCTTAATCACATTGGATCCTACAACCTATTTTAGAGAGTGAGTGAACACCCTTAGCCAAAAATAAATAAGTAAAACATTGAGGTCAAAAAGTGAAAACTTCTTTGACATGCTTTTTTACCAGGGGAAAAGTAAAGATAAAGGCTAGTCTAGTAGTGAAAACCTGTCTCAGGTGTTATTAGATGGGGGTGTTCATTCTTCTTTGAATTTAGACCAGGAGACCACCAATGATGAACTTGTGGATTTGAGTTTAGCTTTGAGAGACATCAAGTATTTGATCAAATTCTTCAAAAAATTCTGACTATCTTTGTCACATGGCTAGATCTCTCATTAGGGTATACAGATTCATCATGCCTAGGATAAGTTGAAGAGCAAGTCCTAATAGAGGGCCCTGACATAATCCAATAGTTTAATTCATTGCCTATTATCCTAGAAGATTGTTTGACCCTTCTAGTCAAAGATACAATAGAGGTAAACATTGGGACTCCATCAAACTTAAAATGGATAAAATTAGGTACATCCCTCATTAAGGAGGAACATGACATCTTTATAGATTTATTGAGAGAATTTATAGATATCTTTATATGGGCTTATTCTGACATGCAAGGTTTAGACCTCGCCTTGGTTCTTTACCACCTTGTGGTTAATCTTGATGCCAAACTTGTAAAATAAAAGTTACATAAGATGCATCCTCACATTACTGTAATGGTAAAAAAAGAGTTGGAAAAACTCTTAGAAGTAGGGTATATTCGATCCATTGACTACTTAGAATGGATCTCTAATGTGGTACCTATTAGCAAAAATCTTGAAGGGATTATAATTTGTACTAATTTTTGAGACATCAATAAAGCTTGTCCTAAAGATGATTTTCCCTTGCCTAATATTGACATGATCATTGACTCCATGGCCAGTTATGAAATGCTTTCACTCATGGATGGCTTTTCAGGATACAACTAGATCAAAAACATACTAAAATATTAGCATAAAACAACATTCACCACTCCATGTGGAACATTTTGTTATCAGGTGATGATATTTGGCCTTAATAATGCTAGAGCTACATATCAAAGGGCCATGACTATCATATTCTATGATATGATCCATGATATTGTTGAAGATTATGTCGATGACATATTAGAAAAATCCAAAACCAAGGTTGACCATCCAACAGCGTTGTATAAGATATTTGAAAGATTACGAGAGTAAAAATTTAGACTCAATCTAAATAAATGTGTCTTTAGCGTAACATCAGGTAAATTGCTTGGCTTCATTGTGTCTTGTAGAGGTATTGAAGTTGATCTGACTAAAGTTCATGTTATAACCAAAGTCCTACCACTAACCAATTTAAAGCAACTTCATAGTTTGTAGGGTAAGATCTAGTCAATATGATACTTCATCTCTCAGTTAGCATACAAGTACCATCCATTCACACACCTTTTGAAGAAAGGAGTTGCATTTCACTGGGATGATCACTACCAAATAAATTTTCAACAACTTAAAGACTATCTTGTTAATCTGCTTGTTTTATTACCTCCTATGCCAGAAAATCCATTCTTATTATACCTATCAGCTACTGATCAAGCTCTAGGGTCACTCTTGGCTCAACATGATAATAATGGAAAGGAACATGTTAAATACTACCTAATTTGTAGCTTGGTTACATATGAACATAACTATTCACCTGTTGAAAAAGCTTGTCTAGCCATGGTTTTTGTAGCTCAAAAACTACATCATTACATGCTGAATAATAAAACTATGGTCATTTCAAAAGTAGATCCACTCAAATATATACTATCTAAAATAGATTTGCAAGGTAGAATGGCTAAATGAATCATGATTCTCAGTGAGTTTGACATAGAGTATGTCAATCAAAAGGCAATCGAAGGACAAGTTTTTGCAGATCAACTTGCTAAAACACCTCTCATAGACACACAACCACTCAGATTCCAATTTCCTAATGAATCTATCATGACCATCATTGACACAAACCTTGAGTAATAGCCCTATAAGTTGTACTTTGATGGTTCATTCACTGCACATGGATCGGGGGCAAGCCTATTTTTTATTACACCATAGGGGGATTTAATCCCTAAATCATTCAAAATTATCTTTCCTTATACAAACAACATGGTTGAGTATGAAGCACTTATTGTAGGACTTTGAAAAGTAGTGCATTGGAATATATCTCATCTCAAAGTTTATGGTGATTCTCATTCAATCATCAATCAGGTTATCAATCATTTTTAGACCAAAGATGACAAGTTGGTTCCATATAAATCCATGGTTGACACTCTTAAACAACAAATTTCCAACATTTAGTTTGAGAACATACCAAGGGCTAGTAATAGAATGATAGATGCCATGGCTACTATTGGCTCTCTAATTCAATAAACAAATAAAGCTAGAGAGTATCAGTTCCTTATCAAGAATTTGTTAGCACCAGCTCATGAACCTTCAATCATTACCATGATTTGTGATATTGTTAGTCTTAATTCTACCTATACTCAGACCTTTAAAACTACCTTCATGACCAAGTTATGCCACCTAACCTATCTCAAAAACAAACCAAAGAATTCATTCATCATTCTGCTCGTTGTACTCTACTTGGATTCACCCTTTATCATCGTAGTTTTGATGGAACTCTACTTTGTTATTTAACTTCAATAGAGTCTACAGTAGTGTTAAGAAAAGTTCAAGGAGTATGTGGAGCCCATTCTAGCAGGGTAGTCTTATCCAAAAATCTCTTGCATGTTGATTATTATTGGCCCACAATGGATGCAAATGTTATTGCATATGTAAAAAAGTGTGACAAATGTCAATGACATGCTAATCTAATTCATGCCCCAATAAAATCTCTGAAACTGATGTTGACACCATCGCCATTTTATACATGGGTACTTGAGCTCATTGGGAAGATTAACCCCACTTCATCTGATGGCCATAAACATATCCTTACAGCCACCAAATATTTCATTAAGTGGGTTGAAGCTATACCCCTCACATGATTGGAAATAAAATTTCTAAATTCATCTTCAACCATCTCATCTACCACTACGGTATCCTTTTTGACATTATATCTGATAATGGAGGATCATTCAAGAACAAAGATGTATACTAGCTATGTACTAAATATAACATCACACAACATTTTTCTACAACATATTAACCTCAAGGTAATGGCAAAGCTGAGGCATCCAACAAAACCATATCAATATTCTAAAAAAGATTGTCAATGATGTCAGTCATGATTGGCACCTATAGATATTTCCTGCCCTTTGGGCACACCATACTAATCATCATACCCCCATTGGAGCCACTCCATACTCACTTATTTATGATACTGAAGCCATCTTTCCCATTGGTGAATTGAGCTAGACCTACTTAATGATAAATGTACAACCGTGCTCAACAATCTTCAAGCATATTAGAACTGACTCAAAGGCCACTATAATCATTGTGTTAAGTATAAAACATTTGAACTTGGTAATCTTGTTCTTAAATAAAACCAAAAGAATACCATGATCAAGAAGAAACATAAAGGGAAATTTAAACCAAACTGGATAGAGCCTTTCATCATCATTGTAAATTATAGATCAAGAGTATACATGCTTGCCAAACTAGATGAAGAATAAATTTTAGATCTAATCAATATTATTCACCTCAAATGATACTATGCTTGAGTGCTAAGGTGTATTATTTGTAAGGACCATTTCACTTAGGCCATTTTATCACTATCCTTCTTTGTACATAATACCACCCTTATCCTTCCTCTTCACCATTTCCACTTTCCATTTCCAATCTACCAACCTAGTTTTTTCTAAAGCCTAGCCCATTTAACCTTAGTTTTTCTTATTTGTTACATAGTTTTAGCATAAAGGTGTCTGATCAATTTCATCAGTTGGTTCAATTACTTCAGATAGAGGTCATATTTTGGGACAGTGTGATAAATTTGTTGGCAGTTACATCCTTCATATGTTATTCCTTTCTTACCACTGGTCTTGCTACTAATTATAACTGCCTTTGGGCAAATTAGTACCTTTGATCTATGTTGTTGTGTCCTAGTTATAACACCTATGGGAAAATTAGGGGCAACATTAAACTTTGACATACTAACTTGCCACTTCCTATGTTGTACTATGCCTTTCTACCAATTGTGCCTATTTTATTTGAATTCACTGTTGTACTACTCAAACTCCTATGTTGTAAAGGTGGAACTACAGTGACTTGAGGTCTTACTCTAAGACTTTGTAGGCAGTGCTCAATACTTATTGAGGTCAGCTCAGTCACCTTTTTCCCATGCTCTCGCCATTTATGAGTAACCTAAGACCATGCTCTCACCATTTTGTGAGAAACTTAAGACCATGCTCTCACCATTTTGTGAGCAACCTAAGTCATGCTCTCATCATTTTATGAGCAGCCTAAGTTTGAATGCTCTCCTTATTTTTTGAGAAACTTAAGCCATGCTCTCACTATTTTTCTAGATTGAACCATTTAGTGTCTCGTTATTCTCAATTGATTTGAGACACTCCAAAACACTTCCAAAAACATTTAAAAATTTGTTAGAAAAGAACAAAAACATTGACCACTTCTTTGCCTTAAGGATTATGGGAACCCTTACTAAGTTACAAGTAAATCACTTGTCATTTATTTTTCTCATCCTTTTTGGCCTTTTTCTCTCACGCACTTTTTGTTTTTCAAGACCATTCCTCTTCTTCTCTCACATCTATTATGTTTGTTTTCATCAGTTATCATATTCTTCTCATTCCCTGAGAGAATTACATTTGGCAAAAAAGTTTTTTATTGGATATTACATCCATATAACTATGTAGTCAACATCCACTTGCCTAGTGCATATGAAGATAACTCAACCACCCCCTTCCTTTTCTTCTATTCCCCCATTTTATTCATTTTTTAAGTTGTTGCCTATTTTCTAGGGGCAATGTTCATAGAGTTTTTATTTCATTGTTTGTTTGTTTATTTCTACTTATTTTGTGTGTTTGTCTACATGTTTGTTTGCTTTTAGCACTATTTCCTTGATTCAATTTATGTGTGTTCATTGGGTAATTCTTTTTCCACACTTACACTTGAATCCATCCATATTCATATGTTTACATTGTCATCATGGTTTATATCATTGGTGCATTATTTTTTATTGAGTATTGGATTACAAGAGTCAATCCTCATGCATATTTAAACCAAGTCCTCATGATGTTCTATCATGAAGCCTATCATCACATGCTATAACAAACCTTAGCATTAAGAAGTCTATTCATCAATGGTGGCATCTCTTCAGTATCGACATCCTGATTCACTCCTAATCATATCCCAAATAGAGTAATTAAACATGAAAGAATTTCAATCTTTATTAGTTAAGATGAGCATCTCCCTACTAGTAGGTTGTTTCAACTCATCATTAACCTCTGTGTTAAGTTATCATCATCATCATCATCCAAGTTTATCATGTTTTCCATAATTGGGGTCTAATGATTATAATTGCCTATGGGCAAATCATTACACACCGTCCCACCTTCATTTCTCAATGATTATAGCCACCTTTGGGCAAATCATTATGTTATAACCACTTTAATTTTTTTGCCTATACAAGGGCATGCTATTCTCTTGATTGCCTATCCTAACTAGGTTAGCTCCATATTCTCAAGGATTATAACCACTTTTGGGCAAATCATTGTGTTATCATACAACGTTGCCACTATCAGGGTACAATCTTTATAACCACCTTTGGGCAAACCATTGCACACCATTCCACTTGCATTTTCAATGATTTTGACTACTTTTTCAATATCATTATGTTTTCACCTCATCATCTTTCCTTTCTTTGGTCCCCTCATTTTGGTTCTTTCTTTTCGAGGGATCATTTGTCGACCTAATTGTGCCAACCATTCCCTCGAAGGGGCATCATACAGTTAGTTTATCATCATTACATTTGTAGTCATACAAGACCTTTTCATTCTTTGAGAAGATGTTACTATTATTATAGCTTGTAATGCCTTCCCAAATAGGGGCAAACTGTAGACACCTAAATCTAGCCACTGCTAACCTCCAATCAAGGTTTTGGCCAATTTCCACCCAAAATGTACAATTTGGCCTAAAAACACTCAAGTATAGTAAATGATGTGAAACTAACATATTCAAGTTTTGATTTTGGCCAAGGTATACCTAAATAGGGTAATGCAATTTAGGGGCTATCTAACTTTGATTAGATCATTTCGAGCCAAAGTTGCACCTAGGTGTTTTGAATTGCTCTTTCTTATCAAATCTTCTGCACAAGATGTGTGCTTTTGTTATTTATTTTTTGAAAAATCCTAAATGGGAATACAAATCCAATGCTCTAATGTCACCTTCCAATTCTAATCCAGTCAAATTTTGGACCAATAACAAGGCATTCTGATCAATTTGAGTAATTTGTGCATAAAGTGCTTAATCATGCTTAAGAGATAATTAACCCAAATCAAGGCATAATTAATAATTCCTTGGAAACTTGTTGAATACTTGTTTTTTAAAATGAATATTGAATATCTGCATCATCAAGTGATCTCATTTCTTGGGAAGACATCCCTAGGCCATAAATGTCATAAATATCAGGATTCATACCTCCCATGCCTCATCAATGCCTTCCATGATGCCCTCCATGCCTCTTAATTTCCCCTTTTTTTAATGTCATGATGATTATAATTACAAACTTAATTCCAAAAATCAAATTAATCCTCAACCACACATCTCAATCTTGAGATGGACGGTTTAGGTAAATTCTGATCAAATCTAAAAATCTATAAATAGGAGGCCTCACAACATCATTTTAAGCTATTTTTAGTGTAAATTTATAATGCCAAATTGGTTCCAAAATCTTCAAAAAATTAGTGTTATCATTCCAAATTGAATCCAAGCCAAGTCAAGCCATAAGTCAAAGATGCCAAGGAGAGACGGAGGTAGCCAAGCTTCCATTGCCAAGGACTTTATGAGCACAAGTTGAGCAAACCACTACAACAAGCATTTTGGAGCATCCAAGAAAGGTAAAAAGAGTTTTTCTTTGTATTTTAGTTGTGTGTTTCATTCATGGTTTTTAACTAAGCTCTCCCTAGTGTCTAGGCCTAGAGATGTTATGCTATTAGTGTGTTTCTTTCATTTTATTTGTCATTTTGGAACTAACATCATACTAATCATCTTCTCTTGAGTTAGATTCCTAGATCACAGGTGATTTTGAATTCAAAATTTATAATATTGGCACACATGTTAACTTCCTATGGGTAGAAATGGGAAAAATGAGAAGGGACTAGCATGCCTATTTGGAAAAAAGGGGATAGGAGAAACCACTATCTAGAATTATATTATACGGTTCAAAAAGTGAGAGAAAGGGGGGCAAATGTGGAATAGAGGGTGATCCAAAGATAATAAAAGTGGATTTCAAGGTTCTAAAGTTGACAAGAATATAAATATCAGTTGATTTATAAGAAATTAATATATATGTAAACATTTTGTGCAAACCTAATTGGGGCCATTTTAGGATACTAAATTAACATATATACAATCGACATGTAGGTTGGCCTTATATTTAAATATTTACTTGAGATTAAAACATACTACCTTATTTATGGATGAAACATACATTCACCATCATGCCCAATTAAGTTGTACTAACTATATATAACACTTTATGTGGGGAATATTTAATTGCCAAATAGCCGAGTACACGATGTCATTAAAATTGTGAACTCAAAACCTTTAAGGTTGTTTAAAATAAAGTGTTCATGCTAATGATGATGTCAAGCATAAGGGAATTATGAATTTAATCCCTCTACATACCACTAGTGAATCTATAAATTATACTTAGATAATATAACGATACTAATGTTCATGTAAGGAAAAAATTGGCCCATAGGTATGAAAATGCACAATGTAAAATAAGGAATAAGGAGTGAAATTAAAACCCCAACCAACCCAAAAATAAAAAATAACATGTGAAAATAAACTATATCCTTGAATGCCTCGCTAATCTCACCAAATCTACAACCCTATCATAAGGTTGCTTCCTACTCAATCTTGAAGAAGAAACAAGGTGAAAAAAATAAGCACTCATTTAGGTGTAGAGCATCAAATAAGTAAAGTCTCCAGCCATAGGTTACTGAGGATCAAGCATATCTTGAAATAAAAATGACAACCATATTTTATCATCATAAACCATGAAGGTCAAAAGAGAGTATACAAGTCTCTAAAGAGAAAAAATGATCACCCCCTGATCTCATAGTAAGGAGAACATATAAATATAAAATGGTCATCAGTTTTAGGCTACATATTAAAAATCTTAAAATTGTGATGTACTTGAAGAATATGGTGATTTGTCTCTATGAAAAGGCAGTGTGATTTTTTTATTTTTATTGTGGCAATAAAACCCTTAAACTACAAGGTAATTGGAGTTGGGTTTAGCCTAGAGGTTAGATGATCCCATCCTCAAAGTGAATATATATAATGTAGTAAAATAGAAAATTTGAGGAAATAGGCTCCTTGGGATCTAATAATATAGACTGAAGGTAGGATTTATAGATCTCATCATTGATACCCTTTTTTATCTCCCATATGGATACATCAAGTGTATTAATTGAAAACTTATGTGGATGGATTCTATCTATTTCAATATCTACAATTCCTAGTAGAGCATGAGCCTTAGCATACCATCAAAATTTTATCCCACATTATGCCAATTGCATAGATAATTTGAATGCTTAGAAGGGTACCTAAATATATCAACCAAAGAGTTGGCTATCCATATAATTTTATTTATTGTAGTCACCATTTAAAGTATCACAATAGTGATGAGTGAAGTTGCACTGAATTTGGTGAAAATAATGCCAAGAGGGGCAGATCTTTTAGCATGGAGATGCTTGCATAATATAGTGGTAAGCACTCATTCAGTCAATATTAGTTCAAATTTATGAAGTTAATGCCCCACATTTCAAACTCATATAAAATATTAAGTATAATAGGTGAGTAAAAGAGGTGAATATTTATCTAGATATCCTCAAATTGAATCCAAAAATAGTGTTTCTAAAGAGTGGTGATGGAAATGTACTATTTACTTAAAAATTTGGGTATATTGTGTAATACACTATGTAAATTTGCAAATATTCATTTATATATAATCATCTTTAAATTTCACAAAATCCATCATTTTTAAGGTGATTTTCACGATATTATCGTCATTTTTGAAACATGTATATATAAAAATGTGTTTTATCCATAATTTTACTAGAAATAGGATGTTTCTGAATATATATATTTTAATCAATAAATTTGTTTTGTATATATTGATTTATATGTAAGAACAAATTATCCTCACTAATATGGATCATGGGTTAATACCACATGTAAGGCTTCATAAACATGTTCCTTGCCAACAAGGGTAAGAATTACCAATATTGACATGATAAGAACCCCTTCATAATAAGCACATAGATCCTCACTAGTATGGATCATGGGTTAATGCCACACATGATCACTTTATGAGGTGTAGACACTATTTATAAATTATATAACACCACATTTTTGTACACTTCATAAACTCAAACCTTGTATGTTCCTCTTAGTTTTAAACATATCCTACTTCTACAAGTTTTGCATCTACTCTCTTTTGTGCCCCTTAGCCTATCTCTTAGTCTGACCAGTCTTATATTGATGACCTAGGCCTTATATCTTGTCCAAAATGATTAAAACCTACTTATCTTCCACCTCTACAAGTTTTGAGCTCATACCTATTTTCCTACTCCTTGGACACTTATTTCCTAGATAAACACCTACATCGATGCACATGTCTTGCTTTGACGTAAGTGTCTAGTGCCTTAAAATTCATCTAAGTTACAAATGAAACATATCCTAATGGTTGGCATAATTTATTTAATGTGAGACATTCTCTAAAGGATTGCTATAAATAAAATATCAACCCTCTTTCATTCCTCACCTAGAAAGTTCTTACCCACTCACCAGGAAACTTACCAAAAGCATTCACTCTAACATTCAAGTGAGCGAAAATTCCCTATTTTCTCTTATTTCCATATCAATCATAGAGATAACATATCTACAAGTCTGAAGAATTGAAGGAGTCTCCAAAGAGCTATATTTTCTAATTTACAAGACAGGTCAGTGATATACTTGATTTCCACATATTGAATAATTCATACACAAGCCAACATGTAGGAGAGAGATACATAAGTTTGAGGCCATCTTCAGAGCATTTTATATATAATCAACACTTATTAAGAAAGGGGTTTTTTTGGGAAGCTTAACATCATGCCCATGAACCCATTTTTCCCCACAACCACTTTGAGGATGTAGAACTAGGGTTTGATCATTTTATAAGAATCAATAGTCCATGACCTAGATTTGAATGCACCATAGTGAAGGAAATGAAAAATTAGAAGAATCTAATTGGGCACTTCTTATTTCAAAAAAGTGTTCCATACAGGATGCTTGTGTCCAACCTAGACACTAGTACCAACACAAATTTTCCAAGTTGACATAAGTGTCTGAGGCTATACAGGCACTTAATCCAAAACTTGGTGACTATTATAAAATACTCTTCTAGTATTCTTCCTACTTATTCTAGATCCATATTTTTATTAGCATCATAACCATATAAGTATCTTATTTATTTTTCACTACCATATCTAGCATATTTATACTTTCTATTTTTAGAATATCTCAGCATAATAAAGTCAGTATATGTCTATCTAATTTTTGTAATTGGCCTATTATATATATTTTTATCACCCTTTTGCTTATTCATTTCTATATTCTTGACCCTATATATTCCAATAGGATCCATATCAAATTTAGGGTTAAACATTTGGTGAACCTAATATTTGAGCTCAAAACCCTAGGTGGTTTAGTGTTTTGTATTTCCTATTTCTCTATTTTCTATACTTTGTTGCAAATTTTTCATTTGTCAAAGTAATGGAAAATGTTAGTCTAAAAACCTAATTTTAAATAGAAGATAAAGAAGCATTGATCACTCATCTCAACAATAACAAGAGATTAATGGATGCATTTTTGTATGTTACAAGTTATGAAATAAGTAATAATGATAAAGCTAAGGCTTCTTCACCTAGTGATGGTGAGTCCTTAGAATGTATTACAACTTATTCCGTACCTATCAATATACCTACATATAGTGGAGGCATGGATTATGTCTCCCAACCTTTGTTTCCTGAAAACACTACTACTACATCTACCATGTAATTACTAATTGTTTCAATTCAAATAACATTTTCAATGCCTATTACTACTAAAACCATGTTCACTTCTCCATTGGTGACTACTCAGCTTGTTAATTTAAACCCCAATGTATCTATAGTTCAAACACTCCTTCAATTTATAAAGACCTTAGAGGACAAGGTTACAAACATTGAACAAAAGCCTCTAAATTCTCTTCATTCTATTAATTCCCAAAATGTGTTGTATAATCCTCTTGTACTTAAGATATATTTTCACCCTTTTCCAACTAGTTTTTTTGCACCTAAATTCCTATTTTAAGATGGCAAGGGTGATCTTGAGAAGCATCTTTGATCTTTTTATGTGGTATTCCTTGAATATGCCTCCAATGATAAACTTTTAACCAAATTATTTCCAAGGAGCCTCAAGGATTATGCTTTGAGATGGTTCTATGATTTACCTCTCAAATTTGTGAAACCATGCAACCCTCTTAAAAATTAGTTTTTGGCACACCTCTCTATTAAAATCACCAAAAATGTTTCCTATGCCCAAATTGACAAAATTAAATAAGGAACCAATGAACCTATCAATGAACAATGTTGGTTAAAATGACCAATCTTATGGAAGATAAAGAACTTCAAGACATCTTAAAGATAATTTTTCTTATTCCTTTACATGAATCCATCATTTTCAAAAACTTTAAATCATTTGATGACTTGTGCCATGTTGTTCGAGATCATGAAATGAAACTTATCTCATTGAATAAACTTAAGTATGTAGCAAACACACCAACTACATCTACATCCAATTCCAAGTTTACAATCAAACCAAGTTATAAGGTAAAACCTCATGAGCCTAAAAATGAAACAACCACCATGGTTAATGAAGTTTCACAATAGCCTAATAATTTTATCTTATTTAATGCATCAAGGAGATAATTTACATGCTTACCTGATACTCCTGCTTCATTATTCTCATGGATAGTAGAGTGTCATCTTATATCTCTCCCTCATCCTATAAAGGTTGATATGAGTCAGCCTTTACCTAAATGATATGATGTGAATGCTTATTATGATTCTCACCAGTCACCAAGGCATTATACAAAGATATGTTTTACTTTCAAGCATAATATCCAAGACCTTATGGATGACCAAAATATTACGTTTGATGATCCTCTAAAGGAATCAAGTTCACAACCTGGTGATCACCAATAACAATCTTTTTCAAGACCATTCTAAGAAAGAACCATAAGTGAAAATGGAATATAATGCACCTCCTCCTCCATCACATTATGGGCAACCATTAGATGTGATTATTGGTACTTATACATGACATATACATCATATGGTTTAGAGACCTTGTATTACCTTCAATGACAATGAGATTAAAGATGATGAATTCAATCTTCATTCTTTATTCATTCGAGCATACCTTGATAAACACCCTATATGCAGTGATATGATTGATGAAAGTGCAAGCAAAAATGTTTATGCCATGTTATTACTTACACACTTGGGTTATACTCATCATAATTTACACCCTTATATTAGATCATTTATCACATTTTATGGAACCTCATAATATATTTTTGGTGAGATTGACTTAACTTTACAGGTGGGTCTCACACATGTGGTTACTACCTTTTTAGTTACACCATCCACAGGTGTCTTTGATATGTCATTGGGATGCCCTTGGATACATACTCTTTGATCAAACCTTCTATAATGCAAGGTTTTGTTAAATACATTCATTCCAATCGGGTGATTACAGTTTCTAGAGTTCTATATGAGCATCCTCTTGAACAAGAAACAATTTATACCTATGCAGTTAAACATCAATCTTACTAAGGTTAATCCACCATAAAAAGGTAAGAAACAAGAAATCCCCTTTACCAGGTGGTTAGTACTTGAGATACCATTACATCAAAAATACACAGTGGGTTCCCTAAAATCCTCATCTATTATGCACCATAGTCAAATATCTAGAGCACCTACACATGTTCTTGTTATTATTATTCAAAAGAAACCATAAAACACTCAAAAATGGGTTCCATGAAACCCTAATCCTATTACTCATATTATTTCTTCATGACCATAGAGTCCCATTATACATATGCATAGCATCTCAGACACTATAGTGATAAATTTTGCACCTATACATTCTCTTTGGTAGTGTCATCAGTTTATTACACCAGGTTCACAATGTAGAGATATTTATGAGAATATTTTAGATGAAATCATAAGGTAGTCTCTTCACATATTCCAAAAATACCAAAAAGTTAAAAATACTAAAAAATCCAAAATATTTTTGGCATCTACATATTATATTAGCTCCTTGACATCAATGTGTTAGTTCCATCTTGATGGATAGTATATCAGCTACTTATACATACACATGTATTTCATACTTCTATTTGAGTGTGATACAAACATACACAAATACATGATTTATGCACTCTTGGATGTTGGAAGTTCCCTCTACTCATGTCACTAGGGTGTTGGGGGCATCCACCTTCTTTGATCATGATACTTCCAGGTTATATCATTATATGGTCACTTTACATTATCATGTTTGAGTTAATATGTACTTACACATGCCTTTATCCATGATTATATCTTATATAATATACTTGATATGCTATGTATTTTACATTTTATGCTAACACATTTGATCCATGAGCTACCATGATATGTTTATGTTGATTGCTTATGTTTTCATTTATAAACTTCCTTGAGTGTCTTGCCTTGCTATTGTCTTGGTTGTTGAGAATTTGAATATGATCCATTATTTATGGCCCCCATGCCTTTGTTTGCTTCATTAACATTTTAATATGTCATTATTTTCTTTGTGTATAATTTACTAAGCCATGTCCCTTTGATTTTGTGACATTTGAACATACCCCTTATTTGCAATCTCCTTAGATCATTGCCTTTTAACTTGATGTTGAGTACTCTTATGTGTGATTGATTTACTTGTTGAGCTTGCAATGTTACTATTTAAACATTTCCATGATAATTATCATATATATTAGGCCTTGATGTGATCATATTCTATGTAATTCAATGATACATTTACTTAGACATATTATCCTATATGGTACATGGTTCATTCATAGTTATATGATTATCTTATTCTTTTGAGGTGAGGTAATTTCTAGTTCTATTTTTCACCTTAAAATGGTGGCATATCATTGGATTCATGCCATAGAGGCATATATTCCACAAATTTAGATTTAAAAATTAAGTGGGGGCATGTCATATAGACATGGATTCCACACTTTCACAGTCTCAGATTCAATGGGGGCATGTTTTGGAAACATGTTCTCCACACTTATTCATTATGCAACATCCCCAAATTATAGTGCAGATGTGTTTTGGAAATATGTTCTCCATGTTAGCACTTATACTAGTTTTTAGATTTATCCATCTAGAGTGTGGGCATGTTATGGTAACATGTCACCCACACTTGTTCAAATTTACAAATTGGCCAAAGCACATATTTATATGATTCAGATACACATTTATGGTATAATTCTATACATTAGTACCATTGCTACACATAGTTTTAACATGAGTCATACCTAAGGTGAATATGTTATGTAATGTGCACCTAATATTGTAAAATAAAAATCAATTTTAGATTTTATAACACTTTTAGGAACTATCACCACCCACCAAGTTGGATTTTTATGAACTATGTTGAGCCAATCTACCATAATAGTTTGTTCAATTTTTTGTATGGTTGATATGATTAAATCACTCAATATTGACAATTTTTTAGGCTGGACTTGATTGTATCATCCATCCTCACTATTTTGATAGTGTGAAGTGACTTGGTTTGCTCACACTCACCAGGTTATGAGTATGATTGGGTTATAGGGTTGAGTTAGTCTCAACTAACACGGGGTAATTCATCTTTGCTCCAAGGTTGGGGCATGGGCCCTCCTTTCTCTATATCTATATATCATTAGATATATGCCTTTTATATATTTATATTTTTCCTAATATCAATATTAGTGATTCATAATCAAACACATTTCAAATCAAGTTGCTAATAGGAAATATGGTTGCATTGATACACAGGTGTACTCCAAAGCCTTTCTCTATTTCAATTTCAATAATTTCAATGCCTTCAATTTGAGATTATATGCATTAATTTTATACTATAACATGCTCTTGGTTGTAGTTTAGTCACTAGAAAAGCACTCAAGTTGGACTCAAGAAAAGACAAGGTATGTTATATACACCCAAGTATGCATTACTTTCCTTTAAACTAGCAATTTCTTTATTAGATTGAGGGGGGAATTAGAAACTATTTATAAATTATATATCACCTTAATATTTTACACTTGGAAAACTTAAATCTTGGATGTTCCTCTTAGTTTTAGAGGTTTCCTACTTCGACAAGTCTCGCATTTACTTTGTCTTGTTCCCCTTGGCGTATATCTTAGTCCTACCAATCTTATATTAATGATCCATGCCTTTAATATTTTCCAGGATGCTTGAAACCCATTTATCTTCCACCTCTATAATCATTGAGTGTATACATATTTTATTACTCCATGGACACTTGCATCTCGGATAGACACCTACATTGATGAATGTGTCTTACTATGACACAAGTGTCTAGTGCCCTAAAAGTCATATAATTTTCAAAGGAAACATATCCTAATGGTTAGCCTAAGTTATCTAATGTGAGATATTTTATAAAGATATTGGTATAAATACAACATCAACCCTCATTCATTTCTCACCCAAAAACTTCTTACCTACTCACCAGGCAACTTACCAAAAGTATTCAATCAAGTATTAAAGTGATCAAAGTTTCCCTATTTTTGATTATTTCCATATCAGTCATAGGTACAACACATGTATAGTCATAAAGTACTATAGGATTAACCTAAGTACTATATTTTCCAAGTTACAAGATATGACATTATTGTAATTTATTTCCACATATTACATGATTAACACACAAGCTAACACATAGGGGATAACTGCATAAGTCTGAGGCCCTCTTCAAAGTATTGGATATGTAGTTATCATTCATTGATAAAGGGGTATTCAAGGTCGCTTGACATCATATTCCTACCAACCCATTTTTTCCCATAGCCACTATGAATATGAAGACCTAAGATTTGATCATTCAACAAGGAGCAAAGTCCATGGCCTGTGTCTAAATGCACTAGAGCAAAGGTAACAAAAAACCCAAAAGCATCCTGGTGGTTGCATCCTATTTCAATAGGTATTCCATATAGGACACATACATCTAACCTAGACACAACATCGATGCAATTGTCCCAGGTTGATGCAAGTATCTTTGGTTACGAGGCACTTAATCTAGAATTTGGTGACTATTCTAGAATACTCTTCCAATTTACTTCCTATCTATTTCAGATCTAGATTTGTATTAGTATTAGAACTAGTTAAGTATCTTATTTATTTATCATTTTCATAAATAGTATAGTTATACTTTCTATTTTTAGCATATCTTAGCATAATAAATTCAGTATATGTCTATCTAAGTTTTGTAATTAATTGGCATCAAATAGATCTATTTATCACCCTTGTGCTTATTCATTTCTATATTCTTTACCTATCTATCCCAATAGCATCCATATCAAATTTAGGGTTAAATAGGAGGCCTCATAAACATTACCCTTACTAACAAGTGCAAGAATTATCAATACCCAAATGATAAGAACATCTTGATAATAAAATTTTAAATCATTAGTGGGATCAAATAATCCTCTAATAACCTCAAAAATATTATCAAATCTTAGATGGCATTAGTTGTGATGAGTGTGGGTTTAATATATTTATTTTGGAGAAATTATTGGGAAAAAAGTAGGCACTCTTTATCAAGGCATTCCTATCTCACTACATAAGATGTAGTTTTCATCGATGATTTTAGTCAAAATGCATCCTTTATAGTTGATTTTCTTTCATGTGATATTTTATTTAATCATATTCTAGTGGAGAGGATATAATATTCATTCACCTTAAATTGGTCACCTAATAAGTAAATCATATGAATACAAATTCATATACAAAGAAAATGCTAATTTTAAATTTTAAGTAGAGGAAAAGTCAAATTTTTCATTTGGCATGTTTAAGTGGAGGGAAAGTCAATAATTGAATTGAATCAAAACTAAAAAAATGAAATACACTATAAAATATGTGTTATCAAAACTTGTGCATTGAGAATATTAATCTTGTGAGGGAGATGCGTCATCATATGATTGGCTATTTTGCACTTCTATTTTGTCAAAATTGTACAATCACATGCAAATTATACTACTTTTCAATAAATTTAAAAAACTATTGGCTCTTTTGCTCCCAAACACTATCTCAAGTATTTGTACTTGCTAAAATATTGGGTCCTCTCACATCAAATTTTATTTGACTTTGTGCCAATTTTGTGTCACCATAGTCGATATAAAATTATCGAATCTTATAAAAAACTCAAAATTGTTGAAATTTAATGGCATATTTACCTACATGAAATGTTGTAGTAACCTCATTAGGTTCAAATAGAAATAAATAATTTATTTTAATTAAACACATATACCAAAAATACATTACACCACTAGAATATACAGAGACTATAATAAATACACAATGTGATAATAGTAACAAGCATAATACATCACACAATACTAATCTTTATTATCTTGAGAGTACATGTCTTAATGTGAAATGTATAGAAAGTAAATACAACAACTCAACCACAATGGAGACAAGTGTACATTCACCACTATCAACATGCAATAACCAATAATTACAACTCTTCATGACAATTTTCAATAATAAGTACAATATAGTATAATGTACAAATAAGATACATGGCTTCCCCAGAACACAGTTCCCAAACTTCAAGTATCTGTGGTAATCTCAAGCATCATCTTGATAAGTAGTACTACTATGGGTAGAGATAGAATCATCTAAGTGCTTTTCCACACCAACCAAGGCCCAACGATCCCCCACATTAATCTCATCAGGAAATGGCCCTTCATGGATGAGTAGATAGTGATGGTACATGAATCTAGAGAGACAAACAAGTACCCATGTGTTGTATGATTCTAAAATAAACATGTAGTGTATGATCTAAATCCATTTTATTGTAAGATATCAAACAAACATGTGAATCATGCTCATGAAATGATAATGTCTCACTAAACATACTTTATTCCAAAGTTTTACAAATAATAAATAGTAATGATCTAGATCAATCAAATTCATACGCACCACTTGATCGGACTACATTCATTTGTCACTGTGAGATTAGTAAGTTAGTGAAGTCCATCTAACTCCTTACTCTGTATCTATAATACATATTGGTCAAATATAATTCAACCACAAGATTCATTTAATTTACATCCTACTTAGTAAATACATCATATTATATGCAATACTTAGAAGTAACCAAATCATATATTTATTTCATCTATCACATGAATGAATCTTACATTAATTTCTATCCCACACTAGAAATAATGACTATAGTCTATACCACCTAGGTAAAATATACATAACTATAGATTTCAATTACCACAATTTATTTCCAAACATACTACACCTATGATAACCCATACTACCATAGTCTAGTATTTTAAGACATAATTACTAGTTTTCCTAAAAATAGTCATATAAAGTAGTCTTAAAATCATGGAAACATAAGCATTAATACATGTAACTATATATAATGAAACAAGTCATAGTTCCCATGGAACACAATAAAATAAAAACACAACATTCGTTAAACTATCAAATATTGGATGCATGCATACACAAAGTCTTACCAATTGTTACAAAACATTCTATCCATAGTAATAACCAACTTCTATACAGTAAATCAATCAAATGTAGATATAAGTTTAAGAATAATAATTATAGTATGTACCATCTGGGTACATAATTTTATACTATAGTACCCTATGATATCCCATACTATCATAGGTTCCCAACTGCATAAATACACATAATCAAACATATGATTTCAATATTCCGATGATCCAAATAGATAACAATAAGAAAGCAAGTATGGGGGGTTATACCACTCGGATATACCCTAAGTTTAGACTACAAACTAGCATTCAAAGAAACATAATTATAAACATGCATCATGATGTACCATTATATACTAGTTATAACCAAGCATTTATACATATTATCAATCTCATAATATGTACTGCACTCAAGTATTAAATATAGAATACACATATCAAATAATCAATCAATTATTTGCAAAGAAATAGAAATCACATAAACATGTTATGACATTCATTTATACATCTCATTCTATTTCCTATAATACTAATCCAAAAGGTTATACTTTTTGGTTTCTGAGAACTTAAAGACTAATTCAAACTATCTTGTTGACAAAATTTTGGTCATTTAGAGTAAAAAATGGGCACCCCCTCTTTCGTGCATAAGTCTTCACTCCATGTTTTGGCTAAAGTCATTCATCAAGGTTCCCTTTCAGACTTGTTCTATGAAAAAACCAAGTGTTTACCTCATTTTATTTAACCAAGTGTATTTCAGGTTTGTCAAGGGGAACTAGTTTAGGCTTTCCAAATGCAATTACTTGGTCCCCATAGTGCATTCTGGGTTTTGTAAACCACTTTACTTGTGAAAATTTTATAAGTAAAGTCACTTGCAAAACCTGCTTTGGTCTTGCTAGACCAAATAGGGTTCTCCAAATGACTTTACTTGTTTTGTCTTATAAGCAGAAACAATCCAAACCCTGAATGGGACAAGACAGTTGCAATCTGGTTTGTTGAGGGGTCTTACTCATGAAATTTCATAAGTTAGAGTAGGTCCAAAGTCCAAATCAAGAGGCATTGGAGAACCTAAAAGGGTCTATAAGAAATTTTTGGGTTTTTCAAGAGGCCTTACTTAAGGAACTTTATGATTAAGTCTTTCCAAGGGCCCGATTTAACCTAAGCAGATCCCAAAGGAAAGGAATTTCCTCATAGGGCACTTGACTACATCTAGGGCAATTGTAAAAGTTTTTAAGGGTAAGTGTCTTTGTGGAGGGTACTTAGTCAAGAAATATGACTCTTTTCACTTTTCTAAAGGGTCATTTTTATATTTTTTAAAGGTCACCTACCCTTGTGAAGGGTACTTTTGGTTGGGAGAAGACTTTGTGGAGGGAACTTTAAGAAAGAGAGGATGAAGACAAAAGGCCCAAAGGGCACATGCCCTTCAGGAAAAGAAATAATCAAAGGAAAGAATTCCTTCAGACAAAATGTCTGAAGGAATTCCTTCAAACATTTTATTTGAAGAAAAACATAGCACAAAGACCCACCAAAAGAAAGGAACAAAGGAAAGCCCAAAAGAGAATTCCTTCAAACAAAATGTTTGAAGGAATTCCTTCAAAAAATTTGTCTAAATAAATTTGACATTACCAAAACCCTGAAGGATGACAAAGGAAAAGACAAGGAAAAAGGGAAGAAGCGAGCAAAGAAATGCAAAGACCTAAGAGCCCAAATAAGTTCAAAAAATGGAAAAGATCAATACGAAGACCCGAGAAATAACAAGCGCTCAAGAACCTAAATGTTTAAAGACAAAAGGGAAAAAGCCAAGGCAAAGGGAAATAACAAAGTAAAAGAAAATAAGGTGGATAACCAAGAACATGGCCATGCAACATAATAAAATAAAAGCTTAAAACATTCCAAGTGGCGTGACAAGTCAAAAACATAGACCCAAGGACCAACCAGACCAAGGAAAGTGGCACAAGTGTTGTCAACAAGAAGAGTAAATGCACTTAGGTGAATAGTCTCTACTAAAAACAAATAAAAGGATTGGTTTTCAAATGATAGAAGGTGAAGTCATGTTTTCATGCCAAGCTTTTAATGTGTAGCCAAGTCACGCCCATGCATTAAACAAAACACAATCTAGCCACAACAAATTTAGAATGGATTTTTCAGTTGTTGGAAGGAGTATCACATGCTTTCATAAGCCATGAACAATAAAGGTAGCAGTTTGGATAGCCTACATCAATGTTTCCATATGCAAATCTAGAAAACACAGTAGCAACATGGCCTCTTGTCTCAGTAGATGCTTGACTCAGCATGGGTCTCCTTTCCTAGGGATTTGTTAGCTTCTAGTTTAAACACTCTATATATTGTAATTTATCATTTGAGGAAGGGATCTCTCAGCTCATATGGTGAAGCCCTACAAAATTTTACCTTGAATCTAAGACAAAGATTTTACATTATTTTGAGTGTTGCACTAAGCACACATTTGGGTGTTAGTTTTGTGAAAGTGTGGTCTCTTGCTATACCTTCATGTGCTAACCCCAATAGTGTCTAGTGTTTGTGTTTTATTCTCTTGTAGGTCACAGGAAGTCTCTGAAGAAGTATAAGCAAGTGAATATGTTGTGTAGTAGTGTGTCTCAGAACACCTTTTGTGCTAGTTTTTTCCTCACTTATCTCTCTAGAGGACCCTTTGTTGAAACATTATTGCAAGGAAGGTCTCATTTTGAGTGAAGTGTAGGCTAGCTTGTCTTGATTTAAAGTGTATGTCAAAGATGAGTAGATCATCCATTTGGTGCATCAGTACATATTTTATGCTCTGATTTCAATATTTTTATCTCCCTTTTCATCCCCCCAAGTAGTTAGTAATAAGAAATCTAGGGCCTCAAGGTGCATCAAGGGGAGCTAGCCCCTAATCTAGAGATTCATCCCTCATATTTTCCACCCACAATAAGAGGGATGTAACCATTATGTTGCATGGATGAAGAGAGTTGAACCTCCACTTAGAGAGTGCAATCTACCACATCAACAGTTTTTGGCACGTCTGATGGGACCAATTTTTGTGTTTTGCAAGTTTCAAGATTAGTGCTGGTCTTGATATTGTTAAAAAATCTTAAAGGAGCTATATTTAGCACCTGGAAACTCCATTCAGGAACCAAGTCTTTGGTTAATGACCAGCCTGGCATCCCATGTGAAAGGTCACTACTAGATCTTCTTTTATGGGTATTCCTTTTGAATTTGTTGAGTTGCCTTTGAACTCAGCAAAGAGACTGAGATTTTCAAATATCCACCATTACATAGGAAGCCATTTTACTAAGCCAACCATAAAATATACCTACTCAAGGAGACCTTTGTTGAATTCTTTCATAGCCATGGTAGCGCCTAGAGCTTTTCCTTTTGTGGCCTTTAATGGTCAAAGTCCCTTGGACATTCAGTAGTATGACCCAATTCCAAGGATGACTCTCAAAAGTGTTCCTCCCTTTAGTGGAGAGGGCCTAATCACTAATATTGAGCATATTATAAACATAGCAAACCTCTACAACATCTATAATATCACTGAAGAAAATGTAGCCATTAGATTGCTAACCTTATCCTTCAAAGGGAAAGTTTTGGATTCGTATGGGACCTTGCTTGTGAACTCATTTGGATCATGGGATGAGTTAGGGACCCTCTTGACTAATAGGTTTGGGGAAAAAAGTGATCATTTGTCTCTAGTTTATAATTTAACCACCATGAAGAGAGCCCCACATGATTTTATGCAAGATTTTAACACTAGGTTCCAAAAGACTTGGGACAGGATCCCAATTTTTGTAAGGGAAACCCCAAGCTATGCTTTCCTTTACTACTTAAAGGCCCTGAATAGTGATATTACTGTCATGATATAGTCCATGGGTGGAAACACTCTACCCACTGCTTATGAGATAGCCATAGCTAATGAAAATTGCCTTGTTCAAGCAAGAAAGATAATCCTAGACCTCCTATGCCACTCTTTCCTAATTTATAGCCCTCAGTCCAACCTAATTTGGTGACTCTAGCTCCTCTACCTAATCAAGAGAATCCAACTTCTACCCTTGCAAATGACATCCATGAAGTTAAGATCCTATTATAGAGTGTTACCAATGAGTTAGTTGCCCATAACAAGCTCAAAGTTATAAGCCAAATCAAGGCTACCATTAGTTTGGGCAAGCAAATAGGTCTCCCTTCCAGAATTATAATCAAGGGCAGGGTCAAATTGCACATGGCAAGCCTTATCAAATATATAATCCAAATGCTCCTTCATCTTCCAAGGCTCTTGTCCCCACTAAAAATAATTCAATGCAGAAGCAACCCAACTATCCACCCTTGGAGCATGGCCAAGAATAGGTTGATTATGCCAGTGAGCTACCAAATCAAATCATGACTATACAAGGTGATCACACAGCCCAATTCTTAAATTTTAAGATGTCAACACAATTTGGGATAGATAGCAGGTAGGCTCAATATGATTCCACTCTCATGAATCACTTGGAAGGAGAGTTCTATGCAATCAACTATGTGGTGAACACAAGTAATCAAAATGTTGGTGTTGCACCCAACACCAGGTCTAAAAAGAGAGCCATTGATGAAGCTCAAACAACCACTCAAGCACCTACTATTTATCCTTCACCCAATCAAGTAGGAATTATACCTAAAACATCCCTAAGAGCATAAGCAAATCAAAAGTTTCCCAATTTTAGGCTAATGATTACAACTTCAGCTCCTCAAGTTACACCATAGGTTACAAATGTTCTGAAAGAGAACTCTAAAGGGGGAAATCCTTAAATAAATGTGGTGGACCAAATGAAGAAGCTAAACATGAACATATCATTGTGGGATTCTTTAGCACTACCAGGATAAAAAGATATACTCCAAAAGGAATTTTATAAGTTGGTGAGCAAGTTATCTCACCAAGAAATGATAACATGTTAGTAGTAAATGGGGATCCCCCCATGGATGGTCAAGCAAAGAAAGGTGAGAAGGTCCCCCCCTTATATTTTTCCCTAATTATTAGTGAGTTATTGGTCCATAATTTCATCATTGATAGTGGATCAAGCACCTCATTTATGCCCAAATGCATAGTTGATAAGCTAGGCCTCAAGTATGGGCAAATGACCAAAGGAGTTCTACAGTTGGTTGGATCACCAGCTAAGACCTTAGGAGTGACAAGAGGATTTAATATAACTCTCCATGCATGTTCAAACTTTTTGATTCCTCATGATGTGGTAGTGGTATATGTTCCTCCTTACTTCACTCTTTACTTGTCAAGAGATTTCACATCCAAGATGGGTGGATACTTGGCAGCCAACTAGTCTTATTTGGTTTTCAAGACAAAGTATGGAACTAAACTAAAGATTGATTCAGAGCCCATCCACAGAGATCACCTAGATCTATACTCACCCAAAGTGGTAAATGTGAACTACGTAATCATTGATGAAGGAGATCTGGGTGGATTAATCTCCATCATCTTCCCTTGTAGGAGTTGTTAACCTACTCCTAGATGAATAGGGAAATGACAACTTTGAGCATGATCCTTACAAGTTTGTTGAATAAGCTGGTCTTGGAGTCTATTGCATGCATGATAAAGATGCTTTCATGCCAAAATTGATGAAGATAGACCAAGAGGACTATGGTTTGTGGTGACTGTTCTTTGATGGATCTAGAAGCAAGTTAGGAGTTGATGGTGGGGAAATTTTGGTTTCACCTTCAAAGGAAAAATACTTCTCAAATTTTAAGTTTCATTTCTCCTATACCTACAATGTAGCAGAGTATGAGGCCCTTTTTCATGGCCTAAAATGGGCTAGGAAGAGAGGAATCAAAGAAGTGTAGGTGTTTGGAGACAACGAGCTAATTGTGAACCAAGTGAGAGGTCAAAACTTGACCAAGAACTCCTTACTCAAGTCTTACAAGCACAGAGTGTGGGACCTTGTATAGAACTTCATTGATTTCAATATCACTTCTATTCCAAGAGAGGAGAACAAGCATGCTGATAGACAAGCAACAGTTGGTGCTTAGTTTGACATCCTAAAAGGGATAAGACAAAGAAAAAATCAACATTATTTAAAGGTGATTGTGAGGCCCTCCATATTAGAAAATGTCAAAAATTGGTAGGTGTTTGAAAGTGACCAACAAATAGCACTTTTCTTACAAGAAGAAGCTAAGTTTGCTTCCAAAAATCAGTCTAAGCTGCATCAGCAGTATGATGGGTAGATTGTTCAACTAAAGACCAACAGGCTTCCCAAAGGTTTGGTAACTCTTGAGAGCATTTTTAACGAAGATGACCAACTCAAGAGAGACAAAGCAAGCATGTAAAACAATAAGTAAAATTATGAAAGGGTAGAGATCTACAAGGATAAGCTTCTTGCACTTGGGAACATGTGTACCAATGAGTAAAATCATGCTTTCATTATGTTATACCAAGAGTTTGATGATGTCTTCTCTTGGGAGTATGGTGATTTGAAGGGCTTTGATCCAAGCTTGGCCCAACACACCATTGAGCTGAAGGAAGGTGCCAAACCCATCAAACAAAAACAAAGGCAAATCAATCCAAGATTGAGCCTTTCATGAAAAAGGAGCTCACCAAACTGATCGAGTCTAGGATCATTTTCCCTATCAAACACTCTTCTTAGTTGGCCAATTTAGTCCATGTTAAGAAAAAAATAGAGAAGTCAGACTATGTGTAGATTTTAGAGAAGTGGGGAACATACGCCTACAAGAAGATTCCATTTAGATTGTCAAATGTTGGATCTACCTTCTAACATGTTATGGATAGGGCTTTCCAATGGTTGATCAATGACATTGTGCTAGTTTATCTTGATGATGTGACAGTCTTCTCCAAGGAGGCAAGTGAACACTTGAAGCACCTGAGGCAAATCTTTGAAAGGTGTAGAGAGTTTGGCATCTCTCTCAACCTAAAGAAATGCATGTTTATCATCCATGAAGGCAAGCTCTTGGGCCATGTCATTTCAAAGGAAGGCCTGTCCATTGATCTAAAGAGGGTGAATGCAATCTTAACATTATCTTTGCCTAAGCACAAAAAAGGTCTGCAAAGTTTGTTTGGTAAGATAAATTTCATTAGGAGATTCATTCTTAAATTTAATGAGCTTGTCCCACTAACTTCCATGCTAAGCAAGGATGAGACCTTCACGTGGACAACATGAAGAAGAGAAATCTTTGAAGGCATCAAGCAAGCTATTACACCCACAATTCTCTAAGGAATTCAATCTATACACCTTTGGGAATGAAAAGTTAATCTATGCTATGCTAACTCAAGCAAATGGTGATAATTTAGAATAGCCTCTTGCTTTTTTCAGCTAAGGTTTAGAAGGCTATGAGGTTAGATACACATATGCTGAGAAGTAGGTGCTTGTATTCATACAAAGTCTGCAGAAGTTTAGACATATGTTTTCTAGTAGTAAATTTCACATCATGGTTCCACATCATAGTGTAAAAGACTTCTTGCTAAACCAAGACTTGAATGAGAAAGGGGCAGGTTGGATCACCAAAGTAATGGATTATGACGTAGAGATCAAGGTGACCAAGATGGTAAGAGGAAGAGGGATGTTTGAATACATTACTATAGACTTGAAAGAGTCAAAGGAGGACATTTTGGTACTTCATGATGAACCTACAATAGTTATACCTATAGTCATGAAGAGCTGGGCATAAGACATGGTTCATTTCCTTCAAACTAATGAGTATCCACAGGGTCTTGATAGGACTAAGAGGAGGTATTTTAGAATCTAATCTCTTCCTTATGTCCTAGTTGATGAAATGTTGTTCAGAAAATACTTTTCAAGGTTGCTCTTGAGATGCATTGATTTAGACCAAGTTGACAAGGTATTGTTCGAGTTCCATGATGGACCAACTGGTGGCCACTTTGCTCCCAAGGCCACAACTACAAGGATTATGAGGGTTGGTTACTTTTAGCCCAATTTGTTTAAATATACTCATGCTTGGGTGAGGAAATGTCAAAAATGTGCCTTCTTTGATGGGAAACAACAACTAGCTGCCATGCCTCTTCATCCTATTTAGGTGGAATAGCCATTCATGTAATGGAGGTTGGACTTCATAGGGCTAATCAATCCTCCTTCGAGTGTTGGCCACAAGTGGGTTTTAACTACCACAAATTATTTCATAAGGTGGGTAGAGGCTATAGCTTTGAAAGAGGCTAATGAGAGTGCATTCCTAGACTTCTATGAAGGCATAGTGACAAGATTTGGGGTCCCAACCATAATCATTTTAGACAATGCATTGGCTTTCTTGGGAACAAAGACAAGTGAGTGGGAATTGAAGTATGGCATCTATCTCAAGACTTATTACAACTACTATCCATAAGGAAATGGGTTGGCCAAGTCCACAAATAAGAATTTGATTAGGATCATAAAGAGGATAATGGAGGAAAATCAAAAGACTTGGCTTGCCAAGTTGAAAATAGCTCTTTGGGCAGATAGGATCACTCCAAAGAGGTCAATAGGAAATTCACCATACACACTTTTGTATAGAAGGGAAGCTAGACTTCCTATCTCACTTGAGTTACTAGCCTTGGATCTTGCCCATCAGTTGTAATTGATGGAGAGTGACAACCTGAAAGTCAGGTATTGTGAGTTAATGGAGCTTCAAAAAGTGACAGACCAAGCCATGGATGCCATGACCAACCACCAACAGCAAACAAAGAAGTATTTTGATGAAAGGTCTATGCCAAGGAGCTTCTCATAAGGTGACATTATCTTGAAGTGGGATGAGGACCGAGCCAAGCCAAGAAGGCACACAAATTTTGATGCTTTGTGGAGTGGCCCATATGTCATCACCCAATGCAAGCAACACAATGCTTTCCAACTCTCCAAGTTGGATAGTGAAAAGCTACTTTTCTTAGTCAATGGGATATACCTTAGGTATTGTTACTATGTTTCTTTTGTCATGTACATAGTTTTCCTTATTTTTCCTCATTTTCCCTAAGTGATGTTGTACAAGTTTGTTGTGTTTTACCTTTGTTACGTGTTATTTTCCTTTATTATTTGAGGTAAAGCTTTGCTAGCTCAAGGGTCTTTACAAGGCTATTTTAACATGCTCAGGATGCATTCTAACTCCATGCCCAATGGACTTTGAGGCTACCAGTCTTTCCAAGCATAACAGGCATGCTTTCCCTATGAGTTGCTAGTTTGTTAACCATTTTTTGGTCATTTAGAGTAAAAAATGGGCACCCCCTCTTTTGTGCATAAGTATTCAATCCATGTTTTGGCTAAAATCGTTCATCAAGGTTCCCTGTCAAAACTGTTTCATGAAAAACCCAAGTGTTTACTTCATTTCATTTAACCAAGTGTATTTCAGGTTTGTCAAGGGGAACTACTTTGAGCTTTCCAAATGTAATTATTTGGTCCCCATAGTGCATTTCAGGTTTTGTAAACCACTTTACTTATGAAAAGTTCATAATTAAAGTCACTTGAAAAACCTGATTTGGTCTTGCTAGACTAAATTGGGTTCTTCAAATGACTTTACTTATTTTGTCTTATAAGCAGAAGCAATCCAAAAACCTGAATGGGTCAAGATAGTTACAATAGGGTTTATAGAAGGGTCTTACTCATGAAATTTCATAAGTTAGAGTAGGTCCAAAGTCCAAAGCAGGAGGCATTGGAGAACCTGAAAGGGTCTAGAAGAAATATTTAGGTTTGTCAAGAGGCCTTACTTAAGGAACTTTATGAGTAAGTTCTTTCTAAGGACCCGATTTAGTCGAAGCGGCTCACAAAGGCAAAGAATTTCCTTAGAGGGCACTTTGATTGTGTGTAGGGCAATTACAAAAGTTTTGAAGGGCATCTTTGTGAAGGGAACTTGGTCAAGAAAGATGACTCTTTTCACTTTTTTGAAGGGTCATTTTTAGAGTTTTCAAAGGGCACCTACCCTTATAGAGGGAACTTTTGGATGGGAGAAGCCTTTGAGGAAGGAAATTTAAGAAAGAGAGGATGAAGACAAAAGGCCCAAAGGGCACATGCCCTTTAGGAAAATAATTAATCAAAGGAAAGAATTACTTTGAATAAAATGTTTGAAGGAATTCCTTCAAATATTTTGTCCGAAGGAAAGCGCAACACAAAGGCCCACCAAAAGAAAAGAGTAAAGGCAAGCCTAAAAGAGAATTACTTTGGACAAAATGTCTGAAGTAATTTCTTTGAAAAAACTCAAACGCTGATGAAAGAAAAGACAAGAAAAAAGAGAAGAAGTGAGCAAAGAAATGTGAAGACTCAAGAGCCTAGATAAGTTTAGAAAATAGAAAAGATCAATACGAAGGCTTGAGAAATAACAAGCACTCGAGAAATTGAATGGATAAAGACAAAAGGGTAAAATCCAAGGCAAAGGGAAATAATAAAGTAAAAGAAAACAAGGTGGATAACCTAGAATGTGGCCATGCAACATAATAAAGTAAAATCTCAAAACATTTCAAGTGGCATGACAAGTCAAAA
Organism: Torreya grandis; assembly: GCA_037957365.1. Lineage (NCBI taxonomy): Eukaryota > Viridiplantae > Streptophyta > Pinopsida > Cupressales > Taxaceae > Torreya > Torreya grandis. Next base: position 950,601 of record JARHVA010000547.1, on the reverse strand, counting down.
GTGCAGACCCAAGGACCAACCAGACCAAGGCAAGTGGCATAGGTGTGGTTATCAAGAAGAGTAAATGCACTTAAGTGAAATAGTCTTTACTAAAAACTAATAAAGGATTGGTTTTCAAATGATAAGGTGCAGCTATGTTTTCATTCCAAGCTTTTAATGTGCAGCCAAGTCATGCCTAGGCATTGAAGAAAACACAGTCCAACCATAATAAATCAAAATGGCTTTGTCAGTTGTTGGAAGGAGTACCACATACTTTCGTAAGCCAAGGACAACAAAGGCAGTGGTTTAGATAGCCTATGTCATGGTTTCCATATGCAAATCTAAAAAACATGGTAGCAACATGGCCTCTTGTCTCAACAAATGTTTGACTCAGCATGGGTCTTCTTTCTTAAGGATTTTTCAGCTTCTAGTTCTAGCACTCTATATATTATAATTTCTCATTTGAGGAAGGGATCTCTCAGCTTGTATGGTGAAGCCCTGCAAAATTTTACCTTGAATCTAAGACAAAGCTTTTACCTTCTTTTGAGTGTTGCACTGAGCACACATTTGGGTGTTATTTTTGTGAAAGTGTGGTCCCTTTATCTACCTTCAAGTGCTAACCCCAAAAATGTCTAGTGTTTGTGTTTTCTTCTCTTGCAGGTCACAAGAAGTGTCTGAAGAAGTATAGGCAAGTTGATAGGCTATATAGTAGTGTGTCTCAGAACACCTTTTGTGCTAGTTTTTTCTCTCTTATCTCTCCACATGACCCCCTACTGAAACATTGTTGCAAGGAAGGTCTCATTTTGAGTGAAGTGTAGACTAACTTGTCTTGATTTAAAGTGTATGTCAAAGCTGAGTAGACCATCTATTTGGTGCATCACCACATAGTTTAGGTTCTAATTTTAGTATTTTTTCCTCCCTTTTTATCCCCTCAAATAGTTAGTAATAGGAAATCCAGGGCCTCAAGGTATATCAAGGGGAGATAGCCCCTGATCTAGAGATTCATCCCTCATGTTTTCCACCCACAGCAAGAGGGATGTCTCCAATATGTCACGTGGATGAAGAGAGTTGAGACTCCCTTCAGAGGGTGAAATCTACCATGTCAACACATATTTTATAAGTACAAACTCTATGTATGAGTGTTACACACCATAAGTAGTTATTCCAAAGTTATGCAGATATTGAACCACTATTCGTTTATACTTTAAACCAAAAGCTCCCAAAAGGCATTTATAACTCTATTTGAGGATCTTAAATCGGATACTTATCTCTAGATAATGAAGACCCATGCCAAGTTATAAATATGCATCTGTTGTTACATGTTAAATTAGGAGCCTAAGACTTATTTGGTGCAATTTCACAACTCTCAGTTCCCATGACCAATTCTTATATTTTACATTTTCCTAATATCCAAAGATTTTTCAAGTGGCAATGCCACTAGAACTATAAATACATACAATTATAGTTCATGAATGTCAGTGTTGTTAGGGTGTGGAGCTAAAAGCTTCACCAAGGAGCATACTAAAACAGGTTCGGGTCTACACAGACGCCGGCGTCGGTCAGGAGTGACCGACGTCGGTCAGTAGCAGTTGCAGAGGCGCCGACGTCGGCAATAGGGTCGGCCGACGACGGTTACAGGTGAACAGGCAAGAACCGACGTCGGTTACTTGTGTGTCCAGAAAGCTATTTCCGTGGATAGCAGCGAGTGTTTGCATGATAAGTTTGAGTCGTGGACTCAAGCTTGCATCTCTATTATTAGCAATATTATTTTTAGAGCCCTTGTTGAAGAGGCTTAACTGTTTGTTGTAAGAGCATGCTCAAGTTTCCTATTTCTATATGTAGGAAAGATCTTCTTAGCTTAGAATGTAAGAGAAGTGTGTAGCACTGTAATAGTAGAACATTGTGAATGTTTGAAGGACAGTACAGAGTTGCATCAATCCAGGTTGTTGGATTTGAGTGTACTTGAGAGAGAGCTCTTGAGGAATAGAGATCTAGTGATAGATCTTGTGTGCATCTGAGAGAGGTGTAGAAGAACGAAGTTTCTTCATTGTATTCCTATTGTAAAGAGTTTCAATACAAGTTTTCAAGGTGTTTTCTTGTATATCTTGTTCTGTGCTATTTATCATTTCAGTTACTTATCTATCTGATTTATTTCCGCATTTATTGCTTTCACAAGTGTAATCTATTGTTGGTTTGATCCCCCAACAAGTGGTATCAGAGCCTTGGTTACAGGTTACAGGTTACAGATTACAGGTTGCTCACAGGAGTTTCTGCAGGGATTTCTGTTTGAGTGGGAGAAGCAATGGCAGAAGAAAGTAAGTTGAGAATGGAAAAGTTTAATGGCAAGAACTACCAACATTGGAGAATGCAGATAGAGGACTATCTGTATCAAAAATATCTCTACTTACCATTAGGTGGGATAGCAAAGAAGCCCAAGGACATGGAGGATGAAGAATGGGAAGTTCTTGACAGAAAGGCTCTTGGGTCTATAAGACTGAGTCTGGCCTCCACTATGATATCTAATTTGTCACAGGCAAAAACTACGGTAGAGTTGATGACTACGTTAGCAAATATGTATGAAAAACCCTCAGCTTCAAATAAGGTATATCTTATGAAGCAGTTATTTAATTTGCATATGAATGAAGGTGGATCTGTTTCTACTCATCTGAATGATTTCAATGGAATTGTTAATCAGTTAAGTTCTGTCAATATTGTATTTGAAGATGAAATAAAAGCTCTTTTGATATTATGTTCTTTGCCTGAAAGCTGGCATGGCTTAGTAATGGTAGTTTCTAATACTGCATCTGCATCAAATATTTTGAAAGTAGAGGATGTTGTTAGTGTTATCTTGAATGAGAAAATACGCAGGAAAAGCATAGAAGAGACATCTGGGAACACTTTAAATTTTGAGAGCAGGGGAAGGCAAAAAGAAAAGAGCAAGAAGAGATCAAGATCTAAGTCTAAGGTGAGAGGAAGATCCAAATCCAGGAATGGCAGGAAGCCACAATGCTGGAATTGTGGAAAGATGGGGCACATAAGCAGAGATTGTTGGTCAAAGCCTAAGGAGGACAACCAGCACGAAGGAAAGGAAGAAGCCAAGGTTGCAGGTATTACACAGGATGCTTTAATTTTCTCTTTGCATAATAACATAGAATCTTGGGTATTAGATTCTGGTGCATCTTTCCATGCTACCCCTAACAGAGAGTATTTCAGTGACTATATCCATGGAGATTTTGGAATAGTGTACTTAGGGGATGATGAGCCTTGTAAGATTACCGGCAAAGGTAAATTGCAACTGAAGATGCAGAATGGCAACACATGGGTGTTGAGAGATGTGATGCATGTTCCTAGTTTGAAGAGAAATTTGATTTTTGCAGGTAAGCTAGGTGATGAGGGTTGTACAGTAACTCTCACAGCAGATTCTTGGAAGGTGACCAAGGGTGCACTAGTTATGGCTAGAGGTAAGAGAGAAGGTACTCTCTATTTGTGTAATTGTGTTACTAACAAATCTCCTTCAGTTTTATCTACTTCAGGTGTGGATTGTAAATTGTGGCACTCAAGGCTTGGCCACATGAGTGAGAAGGGGATGTCAATTCTTAAGTCTAAAGGTATGCTTTCAGATTTGAAAAGTATGGATCTAGAATTTTGTGAGCATTGTGTATTTGGAAAATAGAAAAGGGTTAGTTTTCTCAAGACTGGGTCTACTAAGAAAAGGCAGAAGTTGTAGCTTGTTCACACAGACGTGTGGGGACCGGCTCAGGTAGCCTCTATTGGCAGATCACGGTACTATGTTACATTCATAGATGACGCCACAAGAAAGGTATGGATCTACTGTATTAAAAAGAAATCTGATGTTTTTGAGACTTTTAAGATTTGGAAGGCTATGGTTGAGAATGAAACAGGCAGAAAATTAAAGTGCCTGAGATCTGATAATGGCGGTGAGTTCTGTAGTCTTAAGTTTAAATTATATTGTTATACACACAGAATCTGTAGGCAAAGGACAGTTCCAAGGACACCTCAGTAGAATGGTATTGCTGAAAGGATGAACAGAACTATCATGGAGCGTGCAAGATGTATGAGATTGCATGTAGGGTTGCCCTTAGAGTTTTGGGCAGAAGCAGTTGACACCGCAGTGTACCTGATTAACAGAGGACCCTCTACAGCTCTGGATGGTGGAATTCCAGAAGAGGCATGGACAGGTAAAAAGGTAGATCTCTCATATCTCAAAGTTTTTGGTAGTGAAGCCTTTGTGCACATAGATAAGGAAAATAGAAAGAAGCTTGATCCTAAGTCTATGAGGTGCACGTTTATAGGCTATGGCTCAGATGATTTTGGTTTCAGATTTTGGAATCTAGGAACTAACAAGGTAATCAGGAGTCGTGATGTTGTTTTCAATGAAAGAGTGATGTACAGTGATCAAATAAGGAAGCTGGATCAATCTGGGCTGAGCAATAGTGAATTGGACGAAGCTATGGTCCAAAATGAGCTTGCGGGAAAAAGAAATAATCACTTGCAGGAAAACACAGAGACCGACGTCGACAGGTTAGGAACCGACGTCGACAGTTCAGAAACCGATGTCGGTCATACAGAGATCGACGTCGACAGACCAGGAACCGACGTCGACCAGGTAGAACCGGCGTCGGCCAGTAACAGGTCTACAGGTGGCCGAGGTCGGTCACTGTCAGAAAATTTGGGTGGACAGATTGTTGAAAACAAGTCCAAGACACCCACCAGGAGGTCTGAAAGGGTAAGTAAGCCTCCAATTAGATATTCTCCTTCCTTATATTATTTATTGCTAACTGATGGTGGAGAACCAGAGAGTTTTGAAGAAGCAATACAGGTGGAGTCCAGGAGTAAGTGGGAGCGTGGCATGGTTGAGGAGATGGAGTCCTTAAGAGAGAACCAAACATGGGATTTGGTTGAATTGCCAGCTAGTAAGAGAACACTGAAGAACAGATGGACCTACAGGTTGAAGGAAAGTGAGGATGGACAGATGCGATATAAGGCCAGATTAGTAGTAAAAGGATTTGCACAAAAGCCAGGTATTGACTTTGGTGAAATTTTTTCTCCTGTTGTTAAGATGACTTCAATAAGGGTTGTATTGTCTTTGGTTGCTTTTGAGGATTTGCATCTCGAGCAGCTAGATGTTAAGACAGCGTTTCTTCATGGAGATTTGGATGAGGAAATTTATATGGAACAGCCAGAAGGATTTGAGGTCAAGGGTAAGGAGAAGTTTGTGTGCAGGTTGAAGAAAAGCTTGTATGGCCTCAAGCAAGCTCCAAGGCAATGGTACTTGAAATTTGACAGGTTTATGACTGAGCATGGCTACAGTAGGTGTCAATCAGACCATTGTGTGTATTTCAAGAGATTTGATAACGGTAGATATATTATTCTATTGTTGTATGTAGATGACATGCTGGTTGCAGGGTCTCACATGCAGGATATCTCAGAGCTTAAGGAGAAGTTAGCTCAAACGTTTGCTATGAAGGATTTGGGAGCAGCGAAGAAGATCCTTGGCATGAGCATTAGGAGAGACAGGAAAAATCACAGGTTGATATTGTCTCAAGAAGATTATGTGAATAAGGTGTTGGAGAGGTTTAATATGCAGGATGCAAAACCGGTAAGTACACCTATGGCTGGACATTTTAAGTTAAGCAAAGAACAATGTCCCAATTCACATGATAAGGTAGAGTACATGAGTAAGGTTCCATATTCTTCCGCAGTAGGGAGTTTGATGTATGCAATGGTGTGTACTAGACCAAATATTGCCCAAGCAGTGGGAGTAGTAAGTAAGTATATGGCCAATCCAGGTAAGGAACATTGGAAGGCAGTTCAATGGATCCTTAGATATCTGAGAGGAACCAGCAATAGGCACTTATGCTATGGAGGTTCAGATACTTCTCTACATGGCTATGTAGATTCAGATATGGCAGGGGATTTGGATGGCAGAAGAAGCACCACAGGTTATGTTTTTACTGTAGGTGGAACAACGGTTAGTTGGATATCTAAGTTGCAGAAGGTTGTAGCCTTGTCAACTACAGAAGCAGAGTATATTGCAGCTACAGAAGCTAGCAAGGAGATGATATGGATGACACGGTTCATGGAAGAGCTTGGAAGGGAGCATGGGAGTTGTAGATTGTATAGTGACAGTCAGAGTGCAATCCATTTGGCAAAGAATTTGACCTTTCATTCAAGAACCAAGCACATACAGCTAAGGTACCACTTCATACGGCAGGTATTGGAAGATGGTGAGTTGAAGCTGGAGAAAATCCATACAGACAAGAATCCTGCTGATATGCTAACAAAGCCGGTTACTAAGGAAAAGTTGAGTCTTCATTCAACTTCTATTGGTCTTCATGATTGAGTTGAAGATAGAGGAGCTAGAAGATGATACTGTACAGGTTGGTGCAGCTGGTTTATCTCCAAGTGGGAGATTGTTAGGGTGTGGAGCTAAAAGCTTCACCAAGGAGCATACTAAAACAGGTTCGGGTCTACACAGACGCTGGCGTCGGTTAGGAGTGACCGACGTCAGTCAGTAGCAGTTGCAGAGGCGCCGACGTCGGCAATAGGGTCGGCCGACGACGGTTACAGGCGAACAGGCAGGAATCGACGTCGGTTACCTGTGTGTCCAGAAAGCTATTTCCGTGGACAGCAGCGAGTGTTTGCATGATAAGTTTGAGTCGTGGACTCAAGCTTGCATCTCTATTATTAGCAATATTATTTTTAGAGCCCTTGTTGAAGAGGCTTAACTGTTTGTTGTAAGAGCATGCTCAAGTTTCCTATTTCTATATGTAGGAAAGATCTTCTTAGCTTAGAATGTAAGAGAAGTGTGTAGCATTGTAATAGTAGAACATTGTGAATGTTTGAAGGACAGTACAGAGTTGCATCAATCCAGGTTGTTGGATTTGAGTGTACTTGAGAGAGAGCTCTTGAGGAATAGAGATCTAGTGAGAGATCTTGTGTGCATCTGAGAGAGGTGTAGAAGAACGAAGTTTCTTCATTGTATTCCTATTGTAAAGAGTTTCAATACAAGTTTTCAGGGTGTTTTCTTGTATATCTTTTTCTGTGCTATTTATCATTTCAGTTACTTATCTATCTGATTTATTTCCACGTTTATTGCTTTCACAAGTGTAATCTATTGTTGGTTTGATCCCCCAACAAGTGTTCTCATAATCTTTGTGACACATTGAAAGGATGTGATCTTATTAACCATCTGAGTCAAAACATATGATCACGATCCTTTTTAGTGGTGTTATTATGCACATAAAACACAAGTCTCTCTTAAGCATAGTTCTATAGTTTATACTCACCCATGGTACTATAGCAACACACTCTTTTACTAAAGTATAAGCATAAATATACATATACTCTTATATTGTTCTATATAGTGATAACAAATATATGTTTTTAAACTTATATTCTATGTATGCGATAATAAAGATTCCACTATCTACTCCCTAGGATAGTTAGAATATTTCATTATCTAAAGCACCATGACTACTTTATAATCTTGCTAAAGTGGCATAAAAACTATTTGCTATAAAATTTCCCATGCAAATCTATATAAATATATGTGCTCATGGGTGGATATCTTCTGACATTGATCTATATATTGTATAGTTTATGAGATATGTATAGGGGTATACAATTTAATGTTTTTCCCACACTAATTCCTTATATAGTATACATGGAATACCCATCCACAGTATAATCGCAATGGGTGGATATATATAAAATCAGTAGTTATATAGATACATGTACAAATCTATATAATTATATTAAGTGCTAATAATTACAAAATCATTGGAGGTTACAAATATGAAATCACTGGACTGAGTATTTTATTAATGTTTACAGATAAACCCCTAACAACCTTTTCATTAATTCACTTGGCTAAACTTAGATTGATGCAGTAGTAGTTTTTTAAAATAAAGACACATGATTATAAGTACGATTGGCTATAGAAATATAAATAGATCACAGGCGAGCAATTGACTTAGATTTATAAGCATGCTAATAGAATAACCACAGTAAAAGACTACAACACATTATTTCCATTATACAGCTGGGTGATAATCACACATTTCATTCTATTACATAGGCTTTAACACAAGACAACCTTGTAAACAACGACATCGACGGGAGGTTTCCTGTTCTCCTTAACTATGGTGATTTTAGATTTGGAATGGAAATCTAGAATTATAGCAATGCCATAGTTTAGTAAAAACTATTAAAACAACCATGTCAATATGGTGCCTATGTACAATGCTTCACATGCTTTTCAAATACTTATACGTATTATACAACCAATTAGAACAAGGGTAGCGACTTCAACACCTTCAACAAATTCCTTTATTGTTTTTATCTTTTTCACAAAGAAAACAATGACTTCAACATGTTTCTTTAATATTTTAATGTTTTTATATCATATAGCAACTTCAGCAGGTTTATTCCTTCATGGGATACAGTGAATATGGTATACAAATTATGATTTTTTAGTGATTTAAAACTTTATAAAATATTACCTAAACGCCACTATAGATAACAACCAGAGCTGACATAATACCTTATAATCATAAAATGTTTGCTTAGCTATATAAAGTACATTTATTTGTACACCAAATCTATATTCAAATCTGCTACTAGTATGGTATTCACTCACTTTGGCATTATATTTATTCCAATTAAAAACATGCAGTATTCGTACATGTATTCTACCAAGTATTCCAACTGACAAATTATTTAATATGATTTATAATTTAAGAGTTGTACTTGGATGCCACTACTCTAGTTTTATTTTACAATCTGTCTAGCAGGCATAAACTAACTATATTTATCATATATTTTGATTTTAATATCATACGATTAATTTATCAAGTAAATATTTTCCATAAAAGGGTGTAGCTTTTAAAAGGTTTTCCTTTTTTTTTTTTTTTTTTTTTGTTTTTTTAATCATTATTATTATTATTTAATATATTTGATTTTTTCTTAAATTTAGACATTTCCTTCCCTTTAATTCTTTTATTGACTTTTCTCTTTTTTTGGCAAATTCTATTTTTATTTAATTTTTGCATTAAATATCAAAATTTCACAATTTTATTGAATTAAATTAGCATCCATAATATTATAGCAATTTAAATGATAATATCTTTAATTATCGATAATCTAGATGCTGATAACATTTTTACAAGTATTAATGACCAATGTACTAATTACGCTACACAATTCATTAATATATTTATCTATACTAGCATATGTATAGAAATTAACTTTTCAATACAAGTAAAAAAAAACACACCAAGTGCAATCATTTTTAATGCATTTTATGTGTGCTAACTATTGTAGTGTGTATAGGGTTCTTACAAGTATTCTATCATCCTCCAACATCTCAATCTATGTCACCCTATCTGATGATGCTCTGCCTCTGTCACATTCTGAGGGTTGAGTTATCCTTCATCAACCTCACACAAAATAGGTAGTTAAACCATAACAGTCATGATAACTATACAACATAAATATAACTGTAATAATAAATCAACATAACCATAAAGTAATCATGTACTTACAACTAACTCATAGCAACAAGATCATGTGACCTAAGTAGTACTCTACTGTCCCATAAAAGTATATATCCAAACTTAGTTAAAAATAGCCAAATCTAAATTTGTCAACCATATATATCTACGGATAATCTAGCAAGTTTGTCTGGCAAAGAATCAAGATGTAACAAATGCAAAAAGTGTAGTTGTGTGATTTGGGGGTTATACAAAGTTGCAATAAAGGGGATTTCGGGCTTCTATTAATTTAGTCATTTAGATGCGTATCTTGGTTACTTGGCCAAAAAATAACTGTGACCTTAAAAAATGAAATTTTATTTTTTCCACACAAATCAGTATTTTCAATCATGGCTACCCCTCTCAAAATATCCCAACACAAAACCAAACATTATATGGAACACACATAAAATATTTGACATAAAAAAATCATTATTGTCTAGAGGATATTTATAGAGGAGTATGCGTTGGAGGTCTTATTTTTCTCATAACAATGTGTATGATTATTCACTGCTTGACCTTGTGAGACCATTTTTTGCCTTTCATGGTCAAACACCAACTTGACCATGTGAGGAGATTTTTGGCTTACATGGTCAAACATGCACTTGAACATGAGAGACATTTTAATTTTGTTTAAATAGTTTCTTGACCATGTAAGGCTATTTTTAGCCTCTCATAGCAAAACAAGATATTTTACCATGTAAACTAAAAAAATAATATATATTTTTAAAAATATCCTACATTTTTTAAGTGTTTGCTTGAATCTCATAATCTAGTATGATCTTGACCATGAGAATCCTAATTCATTATTTTATATATATACAAATACAAATAGTGCAATTCATTTATATCTAGAGATTACATAAGATAATTTTAGCATTATATTGAGGACTTATATTAAATCTACATAGATCAAATAATCATTAGCATGTGTGTGTGTGTGTGTGTGTGTGTGTGTGTGGGGCCTCGCATGGCCAAACAAAGTCTTAAGTATGAGAGACCAAAAATTATGCTATCATGATCAAGTGACGAATAATTTTAGTATTGAGTGGAATTTTTATAACTAATACATATTTTAATTATAAATTTCATCATCTGCCAAGAATGTGTCCACTTAAATCTTGTTAAAACATTGAAACTTCCACACTTAATACTTTTAATGTGTTGGATCTTTTGAAAGATTAATTTAATTGTGATACCATCTAAGATGATTTTTTTTTAAATATCAATATGACCATTTAATTTTTATACAGTCTTAATCAAACTATTTTACAATTAATTTTACCTAATAGTTTAATTGGATGACGACCTCACTATTCATAACAATGTTATCAGTTTTAACCCTTTATTGGGATAATTAGATCCCTACTCTATAAGAATTATAGAACACTTGTTCATAAGGGAACCCCTTGGAAAGTACCCATGTCCACTAAGAGGTAGTTAATTCAAGAAATAGAAATATATAGAACAAAAAAAAATTCTACAAGCCCATCAAATTCTAGCATAGATCATTCTAACTCATTTTGAGTTATAATCCTTTTTTTTTATATTAAAAAGTTATTAATATTGTTGACATAGACAAGAGAATAAAGGGTTATTAATATAAAGACATACACTACTTATTGATGGTTATAATATTCTACTTAAACTTGATTGTTTGGGGATGGTTAAACATGCTTTGAGTTGGAGGTAAGTCTTGATTTTTGTTGTAATTCATTTAGTGTTGATAAATTCATTTATAATAGGACCATGAATTGTCTTTTATAAGTCCACACACTAGTTAATGATAGTTATAAGATTTTACTTGAACTTGATTATTTGGGGATGGTTAAACATGGCTTTGAGTTGAAGGTAGGTCTTGATTCTCATTATAATTCATTTAGTGTTGATAAATTCATTTATAAGAGGAATATTACTTATATTTTATAAGTCCATTCACCAAATTTTATAACATATTTGCGAAATTTTAAATTATTTATCAACCTATAGATGTTCCCATGTCACATAGTTAGAACTTATTTTATTTTTTATGTATTGAGTCTACTTTTTTCATTTGTAATGGGAGGGTTATATTTTTTAACTAAAAAAGTTATCCATTATTTTAGAATAAGTATTTTAATATTCTTATTTTAAAAAGTGGTTGAAATTAATCATATCTCAAAATTAAAGTCACATCGAATATTTAATTTTAATTTTAATTTAAAAGTATTTGTATACCTAAAAATCAAAGTCACACCAAACCTTTAGTTTTAACTTGAGAATGTGTACACAATAATCAAAATCATTAAATAAAAAATATTGAATGATTTTTAAAAATATGGTACATGAAAGACACACAACTATAAATGTATGCACCAAAACAAAATCAAAAAAATTTATTCAAACTTGACATATATGTTTTAAACTGCACCCATGTTGTCAAAATAATATGTTGAGGTAGAATTAGTTTAACAAGACCCTATAATGTGAAACTAATCATTAAATATAAATTTTAATGAGAAAATTGTCAAAAAAAAAAAATCTTTATAGATGATTCTAAGAAGTTAAAAAAACACTCATTAATTAAGAAAATGTTCTCTACCAACATATCATAGTCAAAGAATTTCCAAATCCTTTATGACCCTTGAAATAAATTAGACCAAGTGAACAATGGAGTGGGAAAATAATGATGATGATGATTATTTGAATCAAAACCCCAAAAATTCTTTATCGTATTAAATTTGTGTATTCTCTCCTCCATATATGAGGGCATGATAAGGGGTCCTTCCTTTTCCTTCATTCATTCAATCATATAAAAATCACCACAAAGAGTCCAATTGGTGTGTAGAAGCTTATCCATAAACCACTAAAAAATAACAAAGAGTTAATAAATGTTTATTAATATTATTGACATAAGCAAGAGAATAAAAAGTCATTAATATAAAGACACACATTACTTAATGATGGTTATAAAATTCTACTTGAACTTGATTATTTGGGGATGGTTAAACATACCTTAAGTTGGAAGTAAGTCTTGATTCTATTTGTAATTTATTTAGTTTTGATAAATTATATTACAAGAGGATCATTACTTATCTTTTATAAGTCCACATCCTAGTTAATGATGGTTATAAAATTCTACTTGAACATGATTATTTGGAGATGGTTAAACATGCCTTGAGTTGGAAGTATGTCTTGATTCTCTTTATAATTCATTTAATATTGATAAATTCATTTATAAGTTGGATAGTGATAAATTCATTTATAAGAGGATCATTACTTACCTTTTATAAATCCATTCACCAAATTTTATAACATATTTGGGGAATTTAAAATTACTTACCAATGCTTCCATGTCAAATAGTTAAAATTTATTTTATTTTTTATGAATTGAATTTGCTTTTTTCATTTATAAAGGGAGGGTTATATTTTTTATTAAAAAAAGTGTTTATTATTTTAATATAAGTATTGTAATATTCTTATTTAAAAATTGGTCAAAAGTAATCATATTTCAAAGTTAAAGTCACATCAAATCTTTAACTTTAAAATATTTGTATACCTCAAAATCAAAGCCACGCTAAACCTTTAGCTTTAGTTTGGGAATGTGTACACAATAATTAAAATCATTAAAAAGATATAATATTTAATTATTTTACAAAATATAGTACATGAAAAGCACAAATAACTATAAATGTATACACCAAAAAAAAGTCAAAAGAAATTATTCAAACCTAACATATATTAGTTAAAGTGCACTCATGTTGTAAATGTGTAGTGTTAAGGTAGGATTGGTTTATGAAGATCCTAAAGCATGGAGCTAACCATTCCATGTAAATTTCAATGAGAAAAGAGTAATAAAAATATCTTTATAAATGATTCTAAGAAGTTAAAAAACACTTGATAAATGAGAAAATGTTCTACTTTACCAACATACCATAGTCAAGTAATTTCAAAATCCTTTATGACCCTTGTAATAAATTGGACCAAGTGAACAATAGAGTGGGCAAAGAATGATGATGATGGTGATTTGACTCAAAACCCCAAAATTTATTTCTCATATAATTATTTTTTACTCTCTCTTCTATGCACGAGGGCCTAATAAGGAGTCCTTTATCCTCAATTCATTCAATCATATATAAATCACCATAAATAGTCCAATTGGTGTCTATAAACTTATCCGTGAACCACTACAAAATAATTGACCATTCCACTAAAATGTTGAAGGCACAAATTTTGACAAGCCCAAGGGCATGCCTATCAAAATAAAACACTATCCAAATATCCTAGTTGATAGGTTCAACACCCAAATCTAACATAAAAGATTTTTTTTTTAAAAAATTAGATGATAATGACACCACGACCAGCTTCATGGTGCAATAAATGATTAATGACATAAAATCAAATGGTCTTAATTTATATCTAATATATAAAATTTGGTAATTTTAAATCAATACATATAAAATGCATTCATAATATTAACATATTAGAGTTAGCCGTAACCATGTATTTATGGGATGAGACAATTAAACTCAAAATTTATAATAATAATAGTAAATAAAGAAAAAATGGCTTTATGTTATTATTTATAAAGTCACTTATTTGGAATGGTCATCACTTTTTATACATGTATACTCTTTACTCCATCTTTAAGTGAGGAGAAAGAGAGTAACAAGTAAAATGATGTCAAGGGAGAGAGAAACCTCAATGTTCAGGGGCTTGACGCCAAGTTTCTCTCATCAAAAAGAGGTTTTAAACCCAAAACAAATTGGAGAGCTTGAGATGACATTTTCAATCTATGGAGTGATTGAATTTATTAATTGAGTGGTTACTTGTGATGCAGAGTGAGCATAAGGTAACTTGAGTGTAGTGGATGTCACTTGGAGATGTGATTTTGACCCTACATCTCAATTGTTGCAAGTGTTATAGTTGAAATTTTTAATGTTGATGGATTTAAATTAGTCATAAGAATTCACACCCATCTTATTAGTCAATATGGTGGGTTTGACATTAGATCTATTATAATCTATTTATGATCATCTTGTAACTTATGCTTAGCATATTGACAACATAATATAATAGATAAATTAACATATGATACTTGTTGGGTGTGTTGTTTATCTCCAATTTTGATGTTAGTGGATGATTTTTAAATCTTGATGAGACAATAAATTTTAATGACAACACATTTATAGGTCTTAACAAGTTTATGAATTATGACATAAATCTCCAATTTTACTTGTCTAGTGTTTGCCTTATGCCCTAGATTTGTTCCTAAACTCTTATTTTTTTGAAATAAAAAATTCAACAATCTAAAACTGATAAGGGGAGATTTGAAGGTTTATGAAGTCAAGTTAATTGTTATCATGAATTAGTTAACCTTTTAATTTTTCATATTCCTTAAAGATAACATAGAAATCAATAAATATGAATTACATAATATAAATAAATCTAATTAGTGTTATAAGAGATTTCCATAATTGATTGTTAGTTGAAAATCAATAAATGTTCAATCATACTTGACAATCAAATGAATTAAAATAATTATTTATTTATAAATGAAATGAATTAAAACTTTAACATAACTTACGTGTCTGTCGACTTTTAACATCAAAAATTAAGAAAGATACAAAAATAAACGAATGAGATTATCTATTCAAAAGGACCATAAAAACAATATTGAGAGAATATTATTATTGAATTAACCTTTATGATTTGAATTCATAATAACTTGATAATATACTCCAAATTAATATGATTTAATAGTATAATTGTCCTCTAAAAACTAATAAAATTAAAGATTTTCTTTTTAATTGATTTTTAAATTTTTAAAAATAATTCAATGATTGAAGTCGATAAAGATTCTTGTTCGATCCAAAAAAAAAATTTAAGCATATTGTTATGAAAAGAATCATTGCCAACCGTTTTGTTATTAAAATATATAATTCCAATCTTATAAATCCGTTGGCAATGATAATATAAATATATCTACTTTTTAAGGTTTGGTAAAGCAAAAATCATTACCATTTTGATTTGAATAACTTTTAAGGATAAATATAGAAGATTATGATTTAAATGTAGACGTTAAACTTTTTCTTCCCATCAACCATTAATAAATCATTGAGTACAAGCTCTATCTCTTTTATCTAGCTTTTGGTATTTTTTAATATTCACATATATTAATGTGAATATAATTATGTTGGTTTGTGGGACACTCAGGAATTAATAAATGAATTATAATAAATTATGTGTTTGGTTAATAAACGGAACAATAATTTAAAATTTTAGAGGGATCTAAATGATTTATTTGTATATAATATTGTAGGAGGTTTGTTATAAAAAAAATTGAATTTAGTAATGTGTAATTAAAGTTAAGAAATCAAAATTTATAAATTTGAATATGATTAAAGATAGTTGTTTAGATTTTGTTCTTGATGATATTTTGATTGAACTTTACAATTTAGATAAAATATGAAATATTGAAATTAAACTTTTGGGTTTGAATCACCTAATTTTACCCTTCATATCTCTACACTTAAATCTTATGTGTTGCAATTCTTATGTATGTACAACATTTAAATATTATTTCATTCCATAAAGTGTTAAAGAAAACAAATTATATTTAGGGACCTGTGTTTAAAAGATATGTCGCTAATTTATTAGGGCTCTAGGTAGGAAACATTTTTTTTTTTTAAGTAAATTTTATAAAGGAAAAATTTATAGTATGTACCAAAAATACTCCATAGTAGAATGCTAACTGGATAACAATTAATAATACTCTCCCAAATAAATTATAATATTTTTTTATACATATGTGACTTTGAATTAAAAATTCATAATATTAGTACACATGTCAATTTCCATTGGGTAGAAACAGAAAAAGCGAGAAGGGACATGCATACCTATTCAGAAAAGGGGAGAGGAGAAATCACTATCTAGAATCATAGTGTACGGTTTAAAAGGTGGGTCAAAAGGGATCAAAATGTGGAATAGAGGGTGTTCCAAAGATATGAAAAGGGGATTTTAAGGTTCCAAAGTTGAATAAGGATACCATTATCAACTTATTTGGAACAAATTAATTATATGTAAACATTTATACAAGGCTAATTGGGACCATTTTAGGATACTACATTAACATAGGTATAATTGAGGCGTAGGTTGGCCTTCTATTTAAAGATTTTACTTATATTAAAATATTATTAAAGTTTTTTTGTTTCACCATTGTAGTTTGTAGGCCACTATTAAGTAAGACACCCCTTGAGATTCAGACATACTACATCCTTCATGGAGGACCAATACATTCACTACCCTACCTGCTTAAGTTGTACTAACTATAGAATAACACTTTATGTGGGGAAGATTTAAGTGCCAAATAGTCGAGTACATGACATCATCACCATTATGAACTCAAAACTTTTAATGTCATCTACAATAAAATTTTATGCTCCATCTAACAAATTTTAAAAATATGATGTCCCTGAAGAATATGGTGATTTGTCTCTATGCAAAAGTAGTGTGAACAAACTTTGAATTGTGCCAATATAAATCTCAATCTACAAGGTAATTGGAGTTGGGTTTAGTATGCAGGTTGGATGAGTCCATCCTCAAAGTGAATATATAATGTAATAATATTGAATCTTTGAGGAAAAAGGTTCTTAAGGCTTTAGCCATTTAGACTAAAGGTAGCTCTATAAATCTCATCTCTTATACCCTTATTTATCTCCCTTTTGGATATGTTTAGTGTTTCAATTGAAAATTATTGTGGAGGGATTCTATCCATGTTGATATCTACAAGGCCTAATAGAGTAGAATCCTTGGACATACTAGATAAATTTTAGCCCAAGTTGTGTCAACTACATAGAGGATTTCAATTCTTGAAATGGGTACCTATAGAAATCAACCAAAGAGTTGGCCATTTGTCTAAATGTGTGTACCATAGTCACTAATTGAAAGATCATAATAATAATGAGTGGAATTGTATTAAATTCATTGAGGAATATGTCTTGAGGGATATATATTTTATAATGGATATGCTTTCATAACATAGAGGTAAGCACTCTTTTAATCAATATTTGATCAACTTTAATAAGTTAAGGGCCACACGTTTTAGAATTATATAAAAGAGCAACTATAATAAGTGAGTGAAAGAGGTGAATCTTTATCTAGATATCCTAAAAAATGAAAATGAAAATGTTGTTTCTCAATAGAGATGAGGGAAAAATATCCTTTACTAAGAAAGTTGAGCATAAGACTTTATGAATTGCACTATGTCAAATTGGAAATCTTCATATATATATATATATATATATATATATATATATATATATATATATATATATATATATATATATATATGAGCATCCTTAAATTTCTTGAAATCAATCATATTTAGATGATTTTCACATCTTATCATCATTTTTGAAACATATGTATAGAAAAAAGTGTTTTATCCACTTTTACATTGCCCCTTGCCACTTGACTATTGATCCCATTTCAAACAATTGCACATACTTCCTGATGCTGACAACTTATGTATCAAGAACATTCATCTTAGCATGCTTTGATTTATGATGGATGTTGTAAGTTATTTATAATCCTCCTTTCCTTTATTTCAAATCACTTTTCTATCTATAAATGATATGAGTTCAAACTTTAGAAAAATCTACATGCATGTTGACTTCCAACATCAAGAAATGAGAAAAACATGGCATAAGCAACATACCCAATACCATATAGATGATCATGGTAGGGATCCAAACTGTATAGATGATCCTGAATAATTTTAGGTTTGTACAAATGGTTTTGGTAGGTGTTAGAACCATATTGATAGTCCTACAAACATGATACTAAAATCTCAAAATGGCTATCAAGATTAAGATGAGGATGCATAAAAAGGGTTCCAAGTTGCATAAGTCATTATAATGGCTAAATAATGTTGAATTTTGACTAATGGCCCATACATGGACAAATGTATCAAACACGTAAAATAAAACTACATTAATTCTAAATGACCATATTTAAGTATCCATAATCATAAGTATTGTAGGGCTTCAGTCCCACATAACCGTGACACTAAATGGTAATAGTTAAAACCATCTAGATCAACAAAAATCCAACTATAGAGGCATATAATGTTTTTTATTGTCACCCACATGTTCCCACCCACCATTAATGACTTTAATTTATGTTAGTATGCATAAATCTTGGTTTGAAACATTTTAGGACCTAAACCATTTTCATCAATCATAGCTATAAAAATTAAATTTATTAATTATGTTATAATCCCTTAAAATATTTATTATTAAATCAATAAGAGTTTTAAAAGTTAGTCGAGGGTGGTGGTGGATTGTAATATGTGTGAGTTATTAAAAATTAATGGCCACCTTAAATTTGAAAATAACATGACAATTTTGACATTAACATTGACATTTATTTGACCATCATATTGATATTTTTATTTTTTTACTTGGAGAACTCAATTGAAAAATCATAATAGCTTGGGCAAACGATGGAGTTTGAAGCCTTATTTTTTATAAAGTGTTTTTCGAGCTACATTGTAATGTATCTAGATTGAGGCCATCTATCCCTAGTCAGCAAAAAAATTTATAAGAAGGTAATAGATTCATTAATCAATGTGGCATATGAAAAATCAAAGATAGGCACCTAAAATTTGATATATTTCATTATTTTTAAAATAGAAATAATAATGCTCATTTTACCATATTCATCCATATGATTACATTTCATATCCTTATTTCATCTACTTGACTTACCGATGACAAGTATGTCCCAAAAGTATCCTTTCAAAGTGAACACTACATTTTTAACCTTTTATTTACTCTTTTATAGCTAGGTAGTGGGTTTTCTAAGACAATTCATGGCCTAGTTGCCCATTTCCAAATAAATCCACAACTTGACTACAAATTGGTAGTTTTTTCTAGTGTATACCTAGTAGGGTTTTAAGAACTATTTTGATGAGTTATCACCCATTTTTGACCTCTATATCTAACCACTTTGCCTCCACTATTCTTCTTGATCATTTTCTCACTTACAAACTATCAAAATATCAATTGCTTGTTTATTCCTGCAAACTTAGGTTGTTAGTTTTTGAATTGCTACACTTGATTTTTCACTCATCATTGATCTATAATCATCACTAATCCATAGTTATTCACCATTATCTCTCTAGTCATTCTGTGCATTGGATTGGAAAGGGATTTTTTTGAAGAGATGCATATTTGTCTATTTCAGGTTGCAAACCCCTAGCCATTTCCTCCTCAATTAGACATTATTAGATCACTGGTTGGTATAATTACATGGTATCATTAGCATAATGATATGAGATCATCTTGATAGTAAAGTGAAACTTTTGTTCTTAACTTTGATATACTTCTAGGCTTATATTTGTATGCTAGGTTAGATTTCATTCACAAATTACATAGTTTACATTCTGAAGTAGCATATAGCCTTCTCAATCACACTTTCATTCTAAAGTTGCATGCATTTACTTCTGAATAACATTTCAATTTTGAAATCATGTACATTGCTTTGTAAATCACATCTATTTTCTAAAATAGTAAGCATTACAACCCAAATCGTCATTTCCCTTTAGCATTTAGTTTCAACTCCATGTTTAGATTAATAGATGTATTTGATTTCAATAGATTAATCTTTTTTCTTGATTTTACATTGGGTCTTGTTCATCTAACCTTTAGTTCATGTAAGCCAACAAACTAGATAGTTGATTTAGGCTCCTAACTCTTTCCTAAGTTGCAATTTGTTTTCTTTCCAACTCTTTGTTAGCATATTTGGATTGTTAGAGCTAAAAATATATTTAATATATTTATAAAAATTTAAATTTAAGAACCACAACCATGAATCGAGCCTTGTGATAAGTTAATGCATTTAATTTAAAAATATAAAGTGAAAAGTATAATTACCATTTAAAACTAATAAGAAAAGATGAATATCATTTTGTTTTTTAATTGATTTATTCAAACTTAAAAATAACTTGGTGATTGAAATTGATAAATATTCTTGTTCAATCATATGTTTATCATAGGTACGAATTTGTGAATGTGATTCTTGTTCGATCATATTTTTACATGAATGACTAGTTTATTCTAATTAAGAGGGACCTCCTTCAAAAAACATATTGATATTTAAATATAATAAAATATTATAAAATTGTAACTTTTGATACATCTATTGTTATTAGTCTCGAAGGGATAACTAAAGGAATCATTTTGATCTAACTTGTGATCAAACTATGCATTCTCCACCAATCAAAATTATTATTTTTTGTACATTGAAATATTTACAGTTTTCCAATAATTAACTTGTGTATTTGTTAACAAAATTTATGAAAAAGGTCATTTAACTATGTTTTTATTGGTTGAAATTGTAGGAATGTTATTATGGTGTTGAACATTGATGTCATGAATAGTAACCATTAGTGTTACTAAAAATGAAAATAAATATGATGTCACAATGCATAGTTCAAAAAAATTAGTAGTTAAATTTTTACATAGACCTTCATTTCATAATTTTGTGCATAGATCTTCTGATCATGGCAAATTTTATTAAACAATCTTAAAAAAAATTAATGGCCTTTAATGAACTGAGAGTAATGAATCTGATATAGTATTTAATATCGATCTCATCACATATTATTTTATTCAAATTATTGGCCAACCTAATTATTGAAGATCAAATCACTAGAAGGCTGCCAACTAAAATAAGCCATGCATGACAGAACCACTAAAATAGCAGAGAGCCCAAATATGGTGGCAATGCAAATATATCAATGGACACTTATTGAATATATAATGAGAAGCCTTAGTGGTATGCACATCCTTCATCTATAAGGTAATGTTATCTTAAAACTTACGTAGATTTAGAACAATCTATTTTAACACCTACATTATATGCAACAAACAACTCTTAGATTTTATCCTATCCCATTTAACACTTGTTTACTAGCCTTAAAATATTTGTTTTGGTAGAATAATGAATTTATTATTCATAATTTATAACTTTTAATGTTTATTTTCTCAAGTGACCTTTCTTTTCAAGATATGTTACAAAGAAAAGTTTTTTTCATATTTTCATATTAATAAGTTCTTCTACTAACTTTATTTGTGTTATTGTCTTGTCCTACATCTAATAATATTCATGTTGTAAAATAAGTCAAAGTTATTTTAAATCTTTTTTTATTTTATATGGTGTAATATACTATTGCAACCCCATTTTTATTATTCATGTTATAAACATGGAAGAGTATTGGAATTCATTTGGTAGGACTCTATCTTGTTGCCAACATTGTCAAACGTCTCAATTTTAATTATATTAATATATTCAGGACATATTTGGTCTTGTGAAAGTTGCAAGTTGATTCTTAACTTATTTTTTATGTTAGCATGAAGTTATAATGCATGATTTAGTTGAGTGAGCAAAAACCTCTTGGAGCAAAAAATATAGCATACCATCCTAAAAAGGTTGACGTTGTGAACAAATAATAGTTATGCCTTTGCTAAATTGCCTTTTTGGAGTCAACATACCAAAGCTTACATGTTTTGGAACTACACTAGCCCTTTATTGGAATTTACCTCCTTGAATCAAGTGGATTTCCAATTATTATAAGCATTGACTTTTGGGTACAATTGAGTGTTATAATTCTAGAAAGTAGTGAACAAAAATGTCAATTTGTTAAAATTTTGGTGATAAAATTTGTATCAACCATTTGTTATTGGTGAGGTAATGACATAATTTATTTATGGGTAGAGAAAAGCAATGGAAACATGGTTTCACATATAATATGTCACACATATCCTCTTAGCTTACATGCTGATAGTGGAAAATAATATCTGTAGCTAGTAACAATGCCAGGTGTTCTAGTAATATATGCAACCATAATTTATTGTTTATAGCCTCTTTGGGTTACATCTTTTGCATGGATCCTACATGGTGAAAGATAGGGTTCAATAGGGTTGTTAAGAGCTCTTTTAATTTTAGGTAAGATCAATATAATAAGTTATGGTATCATAACATAAAATTAAGCTAGATATGCAATTTTCAAATATATTTTTTAATAATCCTAGTATTTTTACTATTACAAGAGGTTACACAAATTTATATTTAATTGAATTTATCTAATATATTATCATACATTATTTCTTTTAGGTGGAAGTTTTACAGTTTAACTATTTGAGTCATCACTAAAGAAATTGCCAATACCATTCTCTAAAATTCCATTTGAATTAATCAAGAATAATACTCAAGTTGATTATCAGAACATATTGGATCAAATAAATCATAATCCTAACTTTGATATTACAAAAAAGATTAGAGTACAGGATTCAAAAAGATAAAAGACCTTCAATTTTAAGAGTAGCAAGTACACAAATTTGTCAAGTGGAGATGGGAAAACAACAATTGAGATATAATATCTTTTTTACTTGAGAAATGGAAAATAGAAATTATGTTGTTTGTAAATCCAAAATAGTGTTTTTAGTTGTTATCTTTCAATCTGATCTTTTACATGACCCATTATACATTGTATGATATTTTATGTAACACTTTGAGGCACATGCTTGTAAAAGTACTAAGGACCAATTTTTTATTTCTTTGATAGCACTGAATATTGTTCAGACTAATTTGTCAACTTGTATCAATAATTTAGTGTTTTCCAATGTAGTGGATAAATATTGTAATGGCCAAATAACATTATCTATGCTACAATTTATTAAATAATTTTATAGTGACCATGCATACTTAATAATGATATAGCACTACCACTATAATGAGTTTACAAAATTAATATTTTAATACAATATATTTTTGTAGACTATATCATATACATATTAACATTTTAAGAAAACTGTTAACAATTGTAATCAACTATAATAAAAATTTATTATCTTTAATAATCATTATTTTTATACAAAATATATTATTTTTATATTTAAAGTAAAAGTATTCAAATGTACATAAAATCATATATTTAATGGTATAACTTTGATATAATTTGATTATTAACACTAGTATATATAATAATAGTAGATATAATTTCTTTTAAAAAATGTCTCATGCCAATTTTCTTGTACACAATATTTACAATAAATTTTAATTATATTTTCACTCCAACAAATTTTGGAACATAACACCTTTATTTAAAACCTATCTTAAGAAAAATAATTATGATTTTAATTGCCATTATTATATAATTCCAATCTGATAATAAAACAATTGGCAATTGGGAAGGATAAATGGATAACATTTTGACAAGTTGAACTTTTTATTTAATAGAGGATAAATCATTAAGTATCGGTGGTTTCTTTCCATCAACCATTAATAAATCATTGAGTTAGCTTTTGATGCTTTTTAAAACTAATGGATATTACGTGGGTTTGTGGATGTCGAGGGGATTATAGCAAATTAAGTATTATAATATATTTATAATTTTATAATAATTTATAATTTTTTAAGGTAATATAGAAAAAATGCAAGGGTTTGAGTATAAAAATAATTTATAATTTATATATAAATTAAAAGTTAAAAAACTATAGTAAATGTATCTAAAATTGAATTTTTAAGTTAAGATTTAAAAAAAAACCTTGTAATCTATTAAGATTAGTAAGTTTAGTGTCCATATATGTTGCTTGGAAGTGTTTTGATATTGAATTTATTTTAAATTTATCACTTGTTTATGAAAGATGATTTTGGAGGTGGTTCAGGTTAGCTTGTTAGGTGATCTGAAGTAAATAGGAGGCCCTTAGGTTAGTACCTAAGGTAACTTGGGTAGGATCAAATCCCAAGCATTTTTTTTGGGTAGTTTAGGGACAGGGGGTCCTTCGATAGTACAATGTGTCCATCAAGATTATAGGATCAAGCAAGTTGCATGGGTTTATTACCCAGCAAAAATGTCTTAAAATAATTAGAAGCTTACAATCCACCAACAAAGTGTTTTAGTTCACAAACTCAACAATCCTAGGGTATTTTTTGCAAGTGAGGGTCAAGTCGACATTGTCAATACAAGTTGGGTTTTGGTAAGCCCTAGGTTTATGAGCTAGAGCAATGTTTGTCTTAGGGCTAGCAAACCAATATGATTTGGGAGCCCATTGCTAAGCACATTAAGGATACTTTGAGAAGAGGAAAATCAAGGGGATCTCCCACTAAGATGGAATGTTAAGGTGATTATGGGATGCTAACCATATACCCAGGGAATTGGGAAGGAATAAACACTTCAATAAGATATATGGATAGTAGGTTATACTTTAGGTTGGTGTCAGATGAGGTGAAATAGGTAGGGCTCAACAAGTAGGGAGAAACTTGAGCCTAAACAAGCCTAGGAAATAATGTTTACCACATGTGGCTTAGGTTTGTGGGTGCTTGGGGGAGTTGGGAAGGTCATGATTTAGGAGAGCTCAACAGATTGAGTTCCATCTAGTTGTGAGAGAGTTGGTCAATCATGACCTACAATTCTAGGCATGTTAGTGGGAACTTGGGCTCAGAGAACCTGGCCTCAAGGAACCTCAGAGGTTCTACAAACATTTAGTTAGGCTCATAGTCTGGCAAGTGTGGTAAAACTCAAATTCAGGGAGCCTAGGTTTATTTTGTGATCTAGTTGGTTTGGGTTTATCAATTAATTATGGGCCTAAGCTGAGTAGTGTGGAGTTGTGTTTTTTAATAATGGCATAAAGGGGTAG
The DNA here is from genome assembly GCA_037957365.1 of Torreya grandis. Lineage (NCBI taxonomy): Eukaryota > Viridiplantae > Streptophyta > Pinopsida > Cupressales > Taxaceae > Torreya > Torreya grandis. Next base: position 925,385 of record JARHVA010000547.1, on the reverse strand, counting down.
ACTAGGTCATGCTCCCGCCTTAGCCTTGAAACCATGAATCTTAGGGATGAAGTTAGATGGGTTGAAACTTGAGTCCCTTCACACTCCATGGAAGCCCCATTATACCTAAAAACTTTCAATTAAAAAAAAAACAATATTAGCATCCTATTAGTGAGCCTTGAAGGCATAAGGAATATTGAAAAATAAATTTAAGTTAAATAAAACCTAACTAGCCATGGCTTTGTGTGGAGCCATGAATGCTTGTTAAAAACCTTGATGGACTAAGGGAAAGTTACAAGAGAAGACCAAAGAATGTGCCATCCTCCTTCCATTTTGTCTTATTCCTCTCATTTCCTTATATGAAAATTAATACCATAGGATTAAAAGAGACTTTTTTGGGGGCTCATAAGGACTTTTAAAGTTAGGTAATTGTTGATGTGATGGATTGTGCCATGTGAAGGGAGGCTCAGCTCTCTTCATCCATGCGACAAAATGGAGACATCACTCTTGCTATGGGTGGAAAACATGAGGGATGAATCTCTAGATTAGGGGTTAGCTCCCCTTGATGCACCTTGAGGCCCTAGATTTCTTGTTGCTAACAATGGGGGGGATGAAAAGGGAGAGAAATACTGAAAATCAGACCTAAGCTAAGAGGTGATGTACCAAAACAATTGGTCTACTCAGCTTTGGCATACACTTTGAACCATGGACAATAAGCATACACTATCATTCAAGATGAAAAACTCTCCTGCATCAGTATTTCAATAGGGGGTCATATAGAGATATAGGGAGGAAGAACTACCAGAGGTCTTCTAAGACACACTATGGTAGCCTATTCACATGCACCTATACTCTGTTATGGACACTTCTTGTTAACCTATAAGAAAGAGCTCAAAATACACTAGATATGATAGAATAAACTCATGAAAGCATGAAAATAAAATGACTTAACACAAGATAAACTATAGAAATATGCAAAAGTGCAAGCTCGAATGGAGGTAAAAATGCTTTTTCTAATTCAAGCTAAATTCCTTCAGGGCTTCGCCATACAAGATGAGAGATATCCTTTCTTAAATGAGAAGTTAAAAATATATAGAGAACTAAAAACAAGATAGCTGAAAATTTAAGGAATGGAAACCCATGCTGAGTTAAACACATCTATAAAAACCAAAAGACCATGTTGTTGTCACTTTCTTCAAACTGCCTATGGGAGCCATATTGTAGGTTATCCAAACTACCATTTTTGCTATCTTTGGGCTGAAAAAGAATGGTAGACCATCCCCAACAATTGACAAGGCCATTCTGAGTTATTGTGACCGACTATGCTCTCTTCAATACCTGGACATGACTTGGATGCACATTAATGGTGAAGCATGAAAACAAGGGATGCTAGTCTCTATAGTTCAAAAACCAATCTATTTTATTGGTTTTTGGTAGATATATTCTACCTAAATGTATTAACTCCCTTTACTGAGTTGTTCAAACCACCTATCTCATTCTGAGTGGTCATTGATTATGCCATTTGTCTTTGTCAGTAGTTGGAACTATTTCAAGTTTTTTCTTTTTCGCTTTGTATTTACCCATGTTTTGTCTCTTTCCTTCGACTTCTCATTTGCCTTAGTTTCTCATGTTTTTTCTTTACTCATTTGGGCCTTTTGGTTCTTAGCGGGTTTCTCATTGACATGTCCTTTAGACAAAATGTTTGAAGGAATTTTCCTTGGCTTTGTTCCTTGCCTTCTTAGGTTGCTTATTTGCATTGTCAGCCTTTGGGCTTTCTGTGACCATCGAATTTCTTTGAACAAAATGTTTGAAGGAATTCCGTCGGACATTTTATCTGAAGAAATTTGACCTTGGCTTGCCTTCTTCAGTTTTCCTTTGAATGAAATGTCTAAAGTAATTCCTTCAAACACTTTCTCTGAAGGAAAACTCCTTTTGCTTATCACTTTTCTCGAAGGGCAATTTCCCTTCAAGCTTCTTATCTTTGTGCCTTTGCTTCAATCGGCTACCCTCTGTAAGTGCATTTTGAGCCAAAAGTGCCCTTCAAGCTTATGGAAATGGTACCTATATTTCTCAACATGCCCTCTGCAAAGGCATTTTGAGCCTCTAGTTTCCCTTCAAAACTTTTGTATTGGTCCTCACACTAACGAAAAGCCCTCTATAAGGGCACTTACTTCCAGACTTACCCTTCAGCCTTTCTTCAATTATCCTTCAAAAAAGTGAAAAGTCCACTTTCTTTACTTATGTGTCCTTTAAAGAAAATCCATGTCTTTGATGAGCTATATAAACCAAATTAGGTTATTCACTTACTTTTACTTATAAAAGCCGACAAGTAATACACCTGCACAAACTTGAATTTCACTAGATAGACCATTTCAAACCTCTCATGAGTTCTTACTTTGGGTTTTGCATCAACTTCAACTCATAAAACAAACAAGTAAAGACACTTAGAAAACCTAATTTGGTTTTTCAAGTGTCTTTACTTATAAACCGTCATAAATAAAGACATTTGCAAATTCTAAATTACACCACCAAGACCAAGTTGGGTTTATCAAGTGACTTGACTTATGAAAATTCATTTGGAAAACCCAAAATACACTACTTTAGGTGAAGTAATTACTCTTGAGAGACTTAAAATACACTTGGCAAAATAGAATGAGGGAAACACTTGGCTTTTTCATGCGAAAGATCTAACATAGAACATTTTGCATAAGACAGATGAGGGATGATCTAGCCAAAACATGGATTGAATGACTCTTGCAAAGAAAAAGGAGGGGGTGCCCAATTTTGGCTTGTAGGACCAAAAATTGGTTAACACATTTGGTGACTCATAGGGGAAGCATGCCTACTATGCTTGGGAATACTGGTAGCCACAAAGTCCATTGGGCATGGAGTCATGATGCATATTGGAGAAGTCAATAATAGACTTGTAAGGACCTATGAATGACCAAATATTTTACCCCAAATAACAAGGAAAAAACACAAACAAAGGCTAAAAACACTACACACATGTGCAACAACACTTAGGGAAAACAAAGGACAACACAACAGAAAGCAAACTACTATGTACAACTAATCAAGTGTGCTCTTCTCCCTCCTAGATCAAAGGGAAAACTTCTTAAGTCTCCTTCATGGAAAGAAAACTTATGGTGCCAAATAAGTGGCTGAATTGAATGGAAGCTTGGTGACTTTCCCTTCTTCCCTGCAACCTTGATTGGCTTGTATCCAAGTGATTTAGGGGCAAACATGTCTCCAACATATACATATTTACTTTACTCTTTGGAGACTGCCTCATACTAGCCCTTCATGCTAATATATCTCACCAAGAAATTAATGGCTACTAGCCCATCACCATAAGGATCGTTTAGCTCATATCCCCCTTGATATACATCATGGAATAACTTGTCCCCTTCTGCTTCATTGAGGAGATTGTCAAACTGATCCTTTCGTTCATCATGGCCTTTGTGAAGAAGGGTGACTATTGTGATGTCTGGAATGAGATCACAAACTACTTGCACATCTTAGGGGACATCATCTTCTCTCTCAAGGATATCTTCTTCAAAGCTTTCATCAAGATGGGCAAGCCTCTCCTTTTCTTGCTCAAATAAAGACATGCCCCTGATCCTCCTCCAAATTGAGTTTTATGGCATGGTCATTCTACTAATCAAAATGATAAGGAAGTTCCTCAAATAAGGGGGGAGAGATCTCACCATGCTTACATTCCTCATCATCCATTGTTGACAAATAAAGTTTGTCAACCTCATCTTCATATTGCTAAAACATCTGCATGTATGCATGACCTGTGTCTTCTCCATTGTTGATGATGTATTCAAAAGGAGCATCCATGATGATTTTCTCCTCATTTTCACTTGAGAGGGCCTCTTGATCAACCATAAAATAAATCCTCTCATCTTCAGTTGCCTCTTTCAAAATAGGTTCCTCCTTGACAATGGATAAAGTGGAAGGTTGATGGTTAAACTCATGTGGAAGAGGAGGCAAACCTTGAGATAGAATCAAATTATTCTCTTCCTTCCATTTGACTAGCACTTCATCCACATCATATGTGGCTTTATATCTCTCTTGGATGGGTGTAGATGGGGTGTGTTCGGACTTAGGATCTTCTACTTAGTCTGAACCGTCCATCACACCTTGGCTGAGGAACCTCATCCTAGACTCCAGCTCTACAATTTACTTGGCTATATTCTCTTGGAACATCCTTTCTTGGAGGGCACAAGTAACATCATGATGAGTAGGAGCAACTTCATCTTCTTCAAGGCTTCTATTAAAATGAATAGGCCTATCCTCCTTATTTTTCCTACCCCATTATTCCATTGTTTGCTTCCAACTCATGACCTTGGGATTGGAACTCTTCCCTTGTGAATAGGCAACAATTTTATCCTATTCAATGTCCTAAACTAGTTCATGATATGCACTCCTATGATGAAAGACTTGAGGAGGTTGAGGGAGATTGGGAAGGGTCTACTCATGCACAGGAAGAGCCGCTTAAAGAGAGACATGTTGGTTTCCAAAAGATATAGGGTGATTCCCATCAAAAGAGGGTCCACATTATAAATAATTGAGGAGGTTAGTCTCCATGAGAGGTTGTTCTAATGCCCTTTGGTGTTGGAAATCTAGATGTAAAGGATTAAGATCAAGAGTGGTTAATGCATTAGATGAGCTAGAAGATTGGATTTGGTGAGCAAGGGCTATTTGGTAGAAAGTATTTGGCATATAAGAGACGAATTTATTTTGAGTAGGAAGGGGATACTTTGGGATGAGAAAAGGAATGAAAGGTTGATTAAATTGAATGAATGAACTCTTCCATCTTGTCAGTTCCTCCTTCATGGATTGCAAGGCCTAAGCTTGACTAAATAAGCACTCCTCTTTTTATATTAGCTCTTGTTGATATCTATTCTAATCCTCTAATCTATCTATCTCCATCACTTGCTTCTCAAAATCCAACATTATTTCCCTCACACTAGGTGAAGGGAAACTAGGAGAGCTACTTGAGGTGATTCCATGAACAACCTGAGCTTGATCAGAACTATATGAAAGAACACAAGGCCCATGCTACTCAAAAATGGGATTATACATACGAAAATGTGATTTATTGATGGCATCAGGACTACTTAACGAACTAATTCAACTTGGAGTCACCATTGGTGTTGGGTGAAAAGCCTCCAAAGGTTGGTTGGTTGAAGAACACACCAAAATTATTCAACTCTTTGGACCAAAAACATGTCCCACTGAGCGTGCCAAAAACTGTTGACACAGTGGATTGCACCTTTTGAAGGGAGGCTCAGATCTGTTCATCCATGTGACACAATGGAGACATCCCTCTTGTTATGGGTTGTAAATGTGAGGGATGAATCTCTAGATTAGGGGATATCTCCCCTTGATGCACCTTGAGGCCCTATGTTTCTTGCTGCTAATAATGGGAGGGATGAAAAGGGAGAGAAATACTAAAAATGGGACCTAAGCGAAGAGGTGATGCACCAAAACAATTGGTCTACTAAACTTTGGCATACACTTTGAACCATGGATAGTAAGCTTACACTATCATTCAAGATGAGAAAATCTCATGCATTAGTATTTCAATAGGGGGTCCTATGGAGATATAAGGAGGAAGAACTGCCAGAGGTGTTCTAAGACACACTATAGCATCATGTTCACATGTGCCTATACTATGCTATGGACACTTATTTTTGACCTACAAGAAAGATTTCACAATACACTAGATATGTCAGAATAAACTTATGAAAACATGAAAATAAAATGACTTAACAGAAGATAAACCATAGACATATGTAAAACTGTAAGCTCTAATGGAGGTAAAAATGTTTTTCCTAATTCAAGGTAAATTCCTTCAGGGCTTCACCATACAAGCTAAGAGATATCCTTTCTTAAATGAGAAGTTACAAATATATAGAGAATTGAAAACAAGATAGCTAAAAAATCAAGGAATGGAAACCCATGCTGAGTTAAACACTTCTAGAGAGACCAAAAGACCATGTTTTTATCACTTTCTTTGAACTACCTATGGGATCCATGTTGTAGGCTATCCAAACCATAATTTATACTATCCTTGGGCTATAAAAGCATGGGAGACCATCTCGAGTAACTGACAAGGCCATTTTGAGTTGTTGTGATCGACTATGCTCTCTTCAATACCTGGACATGACTTGGATGCACATTAATGGTGAAGCATGAAAACATGAGATGCTGGTCTCTATAGTTTGAAAACTAATCTATTTTATTAGTTTTTGGTATATATATTCTACCTAAATATATTAAATCCCTTTGTTGATTTATTATTTCCACCTATCTTGATTTGAGTACTCATTGATTCTGCCCTTTGTCTTTGTTAGCAGCTAAAACTGTTCTGAGTTTTGTCTTTTCGACTTTGTCTTTGCCCATGTTTTGGTTTTTCCTTTGACTTCTCCTTTACCTTGGTTTCTCCTATTTTGTATTTACTCCTTTGGGCCTTCGGGTTCTTGGTGGGTTTCTCTTTGACGTGTCCTCTAGATAAAATGTCTAAAGGAATTCTCCTTGGCTTTGTTCCTTACCTTCTTGGCTTGCTTCTTTGCATTATCAACCTTTGTAATTTTTGTGATCATCAAATTTCTTCAGAAAAAATGTTTAAAATAATTCCTTTAGACATTTTATCTAAAATAATTTGACCTTGGCTTGCCTTCTTCAATTTTCCTTTAGATGAAATGTCTAAAGGAAATTTTTAGAACATTTTGTCTAAAGGAAAACTCCTTTTGCTTGTCACTTTTCTCGAAGTGCAAGTGCCCTTTAGGATTCTTATCTTTTCCCCTTTGCTTCAATAGATAACCCTTCACAAGGGCATTTCAAGCCAAAAGTGCCCTTCGAACTCATGGAAATGGTCCCTATATTTTTGAAAGTGCCCTTCGCAAGGGCATTTTGAACCTCTAGTTACCCTTCAAAACTTTTGTTTTGGTCCTCATGCCAATGAAAACCCCTTTGCAAGGGCACTTGCTTCTAGATGTACCCTTAAGCCTTTCTTTAATTATCCTTTGGAAAATTGAAAAGTCCACTTTCTTTGCTTATATGCCTTCCAAAGAAAATCTATGCCTTTGGCAAGCTGCATAGACTAAATCGAGTCCTTCACTTGCTTTTACTTATAAAATCTGACAAGTAATACACCTGCACAAACCCAAATTGCACTAAATAGACCATTTAGACCTCTCATGAGCTCTTACTTTGGATTTTGCATCAACTTGAACTCATAAAACAAACAATTAAAGAAACTTGGAAAACCCAATTTGGTCTACCAAGACCAAATTGGGTTTTTCAAGTGTCTTTAGTTATAACCTTGTATAAATAAAGACATTTGCAAAGTCTGAATTACACCACCAAGACCAAATCAGTTTAAAAAGTGACTTGAATTATGAAAATTTCACAATTAAATTCATTTGGAAAACTCAAAATACACTACTATAGGTGAATTAATTACTCTTGACAAACCCGAAATACATTTGGCAAAGTAGAGTGAGGGAAACACTTGGCTTTTTCATGAGAAAGGTTTGACAGAGAACATTTTTCACAAGATAGCTGAGGGATGATCTAGCCAAAACGTGGATTGAATGACTCTTGCAAATAAAAATGAGGGGGTCCCCAATTTTGGCTTGTAGGACCAAAAATTGGTCAAGACATTTGGTGACTCATAGGGGAAGCATGCCTGCTATGCTCAAGAAGATTAGTAGCCACAAATTCCATTGGGCATGGAGTCAAGATGCATCTTGGAAAAGACAACAATAGCCTTGTAAGGACCTATGAACCAACAAATATTTTACCCTAAACAATAAGGAAAAAAACACACTACTATGTACCAACAAAGATTTTAGAAACCAAACTACTATGTACAACTAACCAAGTGTGCTCTTCTCCCTCTTGGATCAAAGGGAAATATTATTAAGTCTCCTTCATGGCAAGAAAACTTATGGTGCTAGATAAGTGGCTGAATGGAATGGAAGCTTTGTGACTTGCCCTTCTTCCCTGCCACCTTGATTGGCTTGTATCCAAGTGAATCAAGGACAAACATGTCTTTAACATATATGTATTTACTTTACTCTTTACAGACTACCTCATGTTGGCCCTTCATGATAATATATCTCACCAAGAAATCAATGGTTGCTAGCTCATCACCATAGGGCTCATTTATCTCATATCCCCCTTGATATGCATCATGGACTGACTTGTCCCCTTCTGCTTCATTAAAGAGCCTATCAAACTGATCCTTTGGTTCATCATGGCCTTCGTGAAGATGGGTGAATGTTTTGATGTTGGAATGAGATCACAAACTACTTACTCATCCCAGGGAACATCATCTTCTCACTCAAGGCTCTCTTCTTCAAATCTTTCATCAAGATTGGTAGGCCTCTCCTAACCTTGCTCAAAAATAAGAGACTCTAGTTGTTCAAAGACATTCTCCTAATCCTCCAACTTGGTTTCCATGGCATGGTCATTCTCCTCATCAAAATAATAAGGAAGTTCATCAAACAAGGGGTGGAGAGCTCACCATGCTTACATTCCTTATCATCCATTGTTTACAAATAAAGTTTGTTAGCCTTATCTTCATATTGTTGGAACATCTACATGTATGCATGACCCATGTCTTTTCCATTGTTGATGATGTCTTCAAAAGGAGCATCCATGATGATTTCCTCCTCATTTCCACTTGAGAGGGCCTCTTAATTAGTCACAAATTGGATCCTCTCATCTTCAATTGCCTCTTTCAAAATAGGTTTCTCCTTGAGAAGGGATGAAGTGGAAGGTTGATGCTTAAACTCATGTGGAAGAGGAGGCAAACCTTGATCTAGAATCGAATTATTATCTTCCTTCTATTTGTCCAACACTTTATCCACATCATATGTGGCTTGATAGCTCTCTTAGAGGTGTGTAGATGGGTTGTGTTCAAACTTAGGTTCTTCTACTTAGTTTTAAATGTCCATCACACCTTAGTTGAGGAACCTCATTCTGGACTCTAGCTCTGCAATTTTCTTGGATATATTCTCTTGGAAGAGCCTTATATCAAAATGAATAGTCCTCTCCTCCTTATTTTTCCTACTCCATGATTCCATTGTTTGCTTCCAACTCATAACCTTGGGATTAGAACTCTTCCCTTGTGAATAGGTAGTAACTTTATCCTCTTCAAGGTCCTGAGCTAGTTCATGATAGGCACTCCTATGATGAAAGACTTGAGGAGGTTGAGGGAGAATGGGAAGGGTCTGATCATGCACACGAAGAGTTGCTTCAAGAGAGATGTGTTACTTTCCAAAAGATATAGGGTGATTCCCATCAAAATAAAGTCCACATTCTAAAGAATTGAGAAGGTTTATTTCCATGAGAGGTTGTTCTAATACCTTTTGATGTTAGAAAGCTAGATGTAAAAGATTAAGAGCAGGAGTGGTTAATGCATCATGTTATCCCCAAAAAATATCACTCTTTTTGGGAACAACCTATGAACTATTTTGGTTTAATAGACCAAAATCCTCTCTCCCCTTTTCAAGAATTATTCTAAGCATTCAAGTTCTTCATTCTTCAAGCTTTCCAAAAATCTACGAACTCTGCAGGCTTAAAACTATGGACTCTACAGGCTTAAAACTACGGACTCCCCCAGTTCTACAAACTTGAATCTATAGACTCTGCAGGAAAGAAGAATGTTTCTAACACTTAGTCATTTTCAGGATTGGTTCAACCAAAAAATGTTCATCAGCAAGCTTCTAAGCAAGGATTGAACCATTGAACCATTGAACTGTTGAACCTTGAACCATTTTGGTTCAACGGGTTCAAAGGTTCAACGTCATCAGCAAGAGTTAAGTGCTTTGTCAAGGTTCAAGGTTCCATGGCTTTAAACACTTAACAAAAAACAAAGGCTTGAACTGTTGAACCTTGAACCATTGTGGTTCGATGATTCAATGGGTTCAATGACGAAATGGTTCAACACGTTTGGTTCAAAAGATCAAAAGGACTTAGCCAAATAAAGAGATTGAACCGATTGAACCATTGAACCAAGGTTGGTTCAATTGGTGGGTTCAACCGGTAGGTTCAAGGGGCTGCCTTAGGGTCGAAGGAACAAATGCCCTTACAGAGGACAGTGAACTAGAGGCAAGTGCCCTTGTGAAGGGCACCAACATTAGTTCAAGGGTCAAAGAGAAGACAAAAAAGATAGAATTCCTTTAGATTTGTTCAAAGGATGATAGGGAACATTTCCTTCAAAAATTTTGTCTGAAGGAAATTATTAAGTGAAGAGCCATTAGACTTCAGGAAGAGTTTCCTTAAAAAAATGGTTAAGGCAAAATTCCTTCATACATTTTGTCTGAAGGAATTCACTCTAGCAAAAAGCCCAAAGAAATTGAAAGGAACAAATGGCTAAGGAACAAAAGCTTTCCTTCAGACAAATTGCCCGAAGGAATTCCTTCAAAAATTTTATCCAAAGGAAAATCCCAAGGAAAAATGCCCGATGGAAAAAGACAAAGTGCAGTGGAAGCCACCACGTGTCCCTTCTAGAGTTGAAGTGGAAGCTGCCAAGTGTCATCTAATGGGACACAATTTCTAATAAGTTTCAAAGTTGTAAAACATGCCTCGTGTTCTGTTATAACTCAGCAGAAGTTGACAAGTGTCAACATCTGCGGTCTCTCCCTTTTGTGTTGTAAGGACTGTGGTGGGCCCTAAGTGAGTTGTTAAGGTCAAGAGGAGCGCGACAAGTGGCATCATCCATGTGAATATGAATGAGTCTTGAATGTTTCTAAATTGTTTCTAAAGCAGAGCAGAAGCCACCATGTGTCATCTTCCACTAGACTCTCAAAAGGTTTTTAAAGCTTCTATAAGTTAAGTGGAACATGCCACGTGTCCCGTTATAACTCAACAGAATGTGACAAGTGCCTGCATTCACATTCCCATTTTTAAGTTGCTCAGGCAAGAAGTGTCGTGGATCCCATTTTTCATAAGTTTTTAATAAGTTTCATAACAACAAAACTTTTCACAGCCAAAGAAGGAGCCAAAGGAAGAACCAAGCGACCCGCTGAAAAGAGAGCCCAGAGACTCAAATTGCTATAGGGGAGAGATGAACAAGACCAAAGGACCAAAAATATCTTCAAAAGAGTTATTTCCAGTAGGTGAAATAGTGGATCAAGTAGACTTTTGAGCACACCAAATCAAGGATGCAACCTATTTTTCTTCCATGAAGTAATGGCAAATTGGACAGATGTGCAAACATCAGGAAAAAGACCAGACAGTCTATACTTAGGAAGAGACATATTAGAGGAATGGACACACCATAGTTATGGCAATGCACTGTTCCCAGCATGGTCCCTCTAGATAGAGTTGAAGGCGCATTGAAGGCATTCAATTCAACATGGGCCTTTTTCATGAAAATAAGAGCCAAAGTCTTTCTTGGAGCGCTATATATTGTAATTTCTCATTTTATATGAATGAGATCTTTTTGATCATAGAAACAAAACTCTACCCAAATTGAAAGGTGAATATTGAGACTTTGAGCTCAGATTATTGTTCAAATTATTTTATCTAAATGAGAAAGCAAGTTACTTGCAGACTTTGTGCTGTTATACCTTGTGCCATTTTAGGAGATTATTCTTATGTCTGTCTTCTAGATGCATTCTTGTTTATTTAATCTAACAAGCAAAATTAGTGGATGTGATAAGGAAGATGTCCTGAAGTCAGTTACTTTTAGACTTTGTGTTGTTATAGTTGTCTTCAGTGTGTGTTTATTTTCTATTTATGTGTTGAGGATTTTATGATGACTTTGTGCCCCCATTATCCTTTGTATCTCACTCTTTGGGAAGCTGAAGTGGAGACTTTGTGCTACACTTCATTCTGCCAGTTATTGCACCCTATTACCAATCACTTATCATACTTGAAAGAACTCATGTTGTCCCCTGCAAGAACACTTCTGAAAGAAGAGAAGTGCCTTCAGTGTTTTCACCAAAATTTTCTCCTTTGTTTGTGAACATCATCTCTGAAAGAAGAGAGATGGATGGTGTATCCTACCCCTGAGTGTTATTTTTTGCTTATAGTTATAGTATATAGCCCCTTCATATTTTATAGGGAACCTCCCCTTGATGAGAGGAGAGATTTGTCCCCTTTGGATGTGGTAAATCTATAACTTTGGATGACCAATCTCCCTTGCTATGGATGATCAGACCTATTTTGCTCATCAGTATGTTGGTGATAAAATATTCACCCAACAGTCTTTTTGGCGATTCCACTGGGGATGAACATGCAGTCTGGAACCTCAAGTTCTAGATTGAAGTAGTCCTTACCCTTATCCATTTTAGACTCTAGCGATTTCATTTCATGTCTTACCTATTATCATTATAGCCTTACCATCTTACTCCATCTCCATTATATTATCCAGTCTGCAAAACTAGAGCCACTGGGATAGAACGCACAGTTTAAAGCCTCAAGCTTTAGGCTGAAGTAGGGCCAATTCTTTTCCATTTTTGTTCTACAATATAACAACTCAACGTTATACAAGAAGCCATAGAGCCCAAGGTAGAACTACTTTTTCTGCTGTTAGCAGAGCTTTGCCTATACACATGCCACCTAGATTTGTTATCCCTCTTTTTCATAATCCAATCATGGTAGTTCAAGGCCCCTAGGGTAACTCATTTGGCCCACTAAATCTTACTCCACCTCTACATGAACTTCTATGCAGCTCAAGAAAGAATTTCCCAAAATTCTTTGGTCAAGAAAGAGTTCACCCTGATGAACACATTGTAGCTTTCAGCATAGCCTGTGGCATAATAGGGGTGGAATTTGAAGACATGGCAGTCAGGCTTTTCATAGAGACACTACAAGGCACTGCTGCAGACTAGTTCTACCATTTGCAAGCTAGATCAGTGACTAACTGGGACACACTTAAAGCCAAGTTTAAAGCAAGGTTTAAGCCTATAGAAGATACACATGCTTTGTTGGCCCAGCTCACACAAATGAAGAAAGAGCCTCATGAGCCTATGAGGGATTTTATTGCCAAGTTTGACAAGCTCAAGAACATAACTCTTGCAATTGCTTAGCCAACACCCAAAAACCTCAAATGCTTCTTCATCAACTTACAGCTGCCTAAAGTGAGTTTTCTACTAAGACGTGCTGGCCATATACACCTTGAGGTTGCTCAAGACTTGGCTATTGAAGTGGAAGATGACCTTATCTTGGCAGAAAAGATAAGGAGAGATCCAAATAGAGGTAAAACCTCTTCATATTTTGAGTATCCATCTACATGCACCACGGATCAAACGGTGCAAAAGCTAGCAAATGAACTACTAGCCTTGAAAAGACAAATGGCTCAAAGTATGTCTACTCCTCCTAATCTAGATATGCCAAGGAGGACATTTTAGAATCAGCCATATGAAGGCAATGCTGCCAGGAATTAAGGGCAGAGAAATCATCTTTCTCCCCCACAGAGGAACCTAGCCCTTGAAGCACCCCCAACCAACTTAGCGGTTAGATATCTAGAAATTGAACATGATTTCTCTTTCCAACCTAAGTTTGATCAAGAAAATGATGTTGATCTCTTCACAGAGGATCAAGAAGAGTCAGCTGGCAACTCCAACATTGGTTTCTTGAATAACCAGGATGAACCCAGAAGTAAAGGTGAAGTAGTTGAGGGATCATACGTAGTATTCACCCAGTCCAAGAACTAGTTAGCCCAGCAAGCTGATAAAGAGAAGATAGAGGAGTGACCTCAACCAGTAATTTCAATTGCTAAGTGTGGAACCACTCTACCTTTCCAGCTAAAGGACCCGATGGTTGCTAAAAAATTAAGTACCCTAAATATCCCTACACCTTCTACTTCAAATTCGTAGGCCAGTCCTCCCCCTCCCAAAAACCAAAAGGATGAACTCCCATCCTCTCTTCCTAGTCCATTTCAGTCATTTGACATAGTCGACCATGTCAAGAAAACTAAAATTCAAATGACTAAATTTGAATTCCTACAAGCTAACCTTGTGAAGTTGGACAGGTCGGTGGAGTGTGTGAAGAATACAACCATCCCTACAGGACAAGAGATTAGAAAGGTAACTCATGATCCCCCAAGGAACATGCCCATCCCAGTCACTCAGACATCAACACCTAAAGCTTAGATTCTATTTGAGTCTTCAAGTAGGGGTAATTATTTTTTGTCCACAGAGGATGTTCATGTTCTTGTAGATGAAATTCCTATAGGTGGCAATCTGAAAATTTATTCAAACAAGACATCAGATGAATTGGTAGGGCACAATAAAGATGAAAAAGCATCTTCCACTTCCAATGAAGATAAATATAATATAAGATCAGTTTCTGATGATGTTTGGATTCTGGAATCCAATAACAACAATTCTTCTACCCATGCTAGAGCTGAGACTGTGTTGATATCTCATCAAAGAGATATTTTTCCTTCATGCAAGTTGTAGTTTAGCAACACTAACAACACAGCTAAATGTGAATCTCTATTTCTCAGATTGAACGTTGCTCAAGACCAAGATGTCAAACTCCTTCACACTAAAGGAGATGTTGAACTGATAGTGTCTGAGGGGGACAATCAAAACATGTGTTGGACTAAACCAACATAACAACAAGTTATGGTAGTGGACTATACTACTATGCTCCAAAGTTAGCTAGAGGAATTCTTTGCCGAGAGAGCAAAGATTTATGGTTTTTAGATTGGAGACCATGCCTTGCCATGGGGTAAGAAGAGAGAACCAAAAGGAGTGCACAAAAAGTGTGATTCTTGGTGGAGAGTTCCATTCACCCGTCATCGATTTTGGGGACAAAATTGTTTCCTACGGGTTTATCAGGATGGAATGCCATCTTCATTGTCTCACAATGGGCAGCATCTAAATCACTTCAATTCTTGAAGTATCATATAAGTTCACCTATACATATGTACATTTGTATAGTCTTTGGTTCTATTATGTGCTTTTCATTTTCATTTTTTGGAGCCTTTATTTTTGGGTAGCATGACTCCATATCCCAATGGAATACTTCAAGGCACTAGAGATTTTGGTTTCTAATCCCCTCAGTTGTTTCAAAAATTTAACTAAGGGAAGTTCTCCAACTGAAGCCAGTTGTTGTCGCCCAAAAATATCACTCTTTTTGGGAACAACCTATGAACTATTTTGGTTTAACAGACCAAAATCCTCTCTCCCCTTTTCAAGAATTATTTTGAGCATTTAGTTATTCATTCTTCAAGCTTTTCAAAAATATACAGACTTTACAGGCTTAAAAGTACAGAATCTACAGGCTTAAAACAAAGGTTTGAACCGTTGAACCTTGAACCATTATGGTTCGACAGTTCAATGGGTTCAACGATGAAATGGTTCAACGTGTTTAGTTTAAAAGATCAAAAATACTTAGCCAAATAAAGAGATTGAACTGATTAAACCATTGAACCAAGGTTGGTTCAATCAGTGGGTTCAACCGACAGGTTCAAGGGGTTGCCCCAGGGCTGAAGGAATAAATGCCCTTGTGGAGGGTAGTGAACTAGAGGCAAGTGCCCTTGCAGAGGGTGCCAACATTGGTTCAAGGGTTAAATAGAAGACAAAAAAGATAGAATTCCTTCAGATTTGTTTAAAGGCTAATAGGGAACATTTCCTTCAAACTTTTTATTCGTAGGAAATTATTAAGTGAAAGAGCCGTTAGACTTCGGGAAGAGTTTCCTCAAAAAAATGGTTAAGGCAAAATTCCTTCAGACATTTTGTCTGAAGGAATTCACTCGAGAAGAAAGCCCAAAGAAATTAAAAGGAACAAATGGCTAAGGAACAGAAGCTTTCCTTCAGATAAATTGCCTGAAGGAATTTCCTCAGACTTTTTGCCCGAAGGAAAAGCCTATGGAAAAATGCCTAATGGAAAAAGACAAAGTGCGGTGGAAGCCACCATGTGTCCCTTCTAGAGTCAAAGCAAAATCTGCCAAGTGTCATCTGTTGGGACATAATTTCTAATAAGTTTCAAAGCTACGAAACATGCCACATGTTCTGTTATAACTCAGTGGAAGTTGACAAGTGTCAACATGCACGATCTCTCCCTTTTATGTTGTAAGGACTATGGTGGGCCCCAATTGAGTTGCTAATGTCAAGCAAAACGTGACAAGTGGCATCATCTATGTGAATCTTAATGAGTCCTAAATGTTTCTATATTATTTCTAAAGCAGAGTGGAAGCTGCCACATGTCATCTTTTGTAAGACTCTCAAAAGGTTTCTAAAGCTTCTATAAGTTAAGTGGAACACGCCACATGTCCCATTATAACTTAGTGGAACATGACAAGTGTTTGCATCTGCGTTCCCCTTTTGAAGTTGCTTGAGCAAGAAGTGTCATGGATCCCATTTTCTATAAGTTTATAATAAGTTTCATAACAATGGAACTTGCCACGGCTAAAGAAGGAGCCAAAGGAAGAACCAAGTGACTGGCTGAAAAGAGAGCCCAAAGACTCAAATTGCTACATGGGAGAGAGGAATGAGACCAAAGGACTAGAAATATCTTTAAAAGAGTTATTTCTAGTAGGTGAAATAGTGGATCAAGTAGACTTATGAGCACACCAAATCAAGGATGTGGCCTATTTTTCTTCCATGAAGTAATGGCAAATTGGATAGCTACACAAACATCAAGAAAAGGACCAGAGAGTCCATACTAAGGAAGAGACATATTAGAGGAATGGACACACCATAGTTATGGCAATGCACTATTCCCATCATGGTCCCTCTAGATAGAATTGAAGGTGTATTGAAGGCATTTAATTTAGCATGGGACTTTTTCATGAAAACAAGCACCTAACTCTTTCTTGGAGCACTATATATTGTAATCTCTCATTTTATACAAATGGGATCTTTTTGATCATAGAAGCAAAACTCTACCCAAATTGAAAGGTGAATACTTAGACTTTGAGCTCAGATTGTTGTTCATATTATTTTATCTGAATGAGAAATTAAGTTACTTGCAGACTTTGTGCTGTTATAGCTTGTGCCATTTTAGGAGATTGTTCTTATGTCTATCTTCTAGACGCTTTCTTGTTTATTTAATCTAACAAGTAGAATTAGTGGAAGTGATAAGGAAGATGTCCTAAAGTCAGTTACTTTCAGACTTTGTGCTATTATAGTTTTCTTCAATGTGTGTTTATTTTATATTTTTGTGTTGAGGATTCTGGGATGACTTTGTGCCCCCATTATCCTTTGTATCTCACTCTTTGGGCAGCTGAAGTGGAGACTTTGTGCTACACTTCATTCTGTCAATTATTGCACCCTGTTACTAGTCACTTATCAAACCTGAAAGAACTCCTGCTATCCCCTGCAAGAACACTTCTAAAAGAAGAGAAGTGCCTTCAGTGTTTTCACCAGGATTTTCTCCTTTGTTTTTGAACATCATCTCTAAAAGAAGAGAGATGGATGGTGTATCCTACCCCTGAGTGTTATTTTTTGCTTATAGTTATATTATATAGCCCCTTCATATTTTATAGGGAACCTCCCCTTGATGAGAGAAGAGATTTGTCCCCTTTGGATGTGGTAAACCTGAAACTTTGGATAACCAATCTCCCTTACTATGGATGATCAGACCTATTTTGCTCATCAGTACGCTGGTGATAAAATATTCGCCCAACACATCAGATGAGCTAGAAGATTGGATTTGATGAGCAAGGGATATTTGGTAGAAATGATTTGACATATAAGAGGGGACTTTATTTTGAGTAGGAAGGGGCTACTTTGAGATGGGAAAAGGAATGCAAGGCTGATTTCCTTGAATTAATGGATTCTTCCATCTTGCCAATTCTTCCTTCATGGATTGTAAGGCCCAAGCTTGACTAAACAAGAACTCCTCTTTGTATATTATCTCTTTTTGATACATATTCTACTCCTCCAATATATCTATCTCCATCACTTGCTTCTCAAACTCTAGCAAAATATCCCTCACACTAGGTGAAGGGAAACTAAGAAAGTTACTTGAGGTGATTCCATGAACAACCTGAGCTTGATCAGAACTATATGAAGGAACACAAGGCCCATATTACTCAGAAATTAGATTATACATACCAAAAAATGATTTCTTGATGGTACCAAGACCACTTAACCAAATAATTCAAATTAGAGTCACCATTGGTATTAGGTGAAAAGCCTCCAAAGGCTGGTTGGTTGAAGAACACACCAAAATTCTTCAACTCTTTAGACAATAAACTTGTCCCACCAGGCATACCAAAAACTGTTGATGCGATGGATTGCACCCTATGAAGGGAGTCCCAAATCTCTTCATCCATGCAACACAATGGATACATCCCTCTTGTTGTGGGTGTCAAACGTGAGGGATGAATATCTAGATTAGGGACTAACTCCCCTTGATGCACCTTGAGGCCCTTGATTTCCTATTGTTAGCAATGTGGGGGGATGAAAAGGGAGAGAAATATTGAAAATGTGACATAATATAGGAGGTGATGCACCAAAATAATTGGTCTATTCAGCTTTGGCATACACTTTGAACCATGGACAACAAGCATACACTATCATTCAAGATGAGAAACTCTCCTACATTAGTATTTCAATAGAGATTCTTATGGAGATACAAGGAAGAAGAACTACTAAAGGTGTTCTAAGACACACTATGATAGCCTATTCACATGTGCCTATACTTTTATATGGACACTTCTTGTTGACCTGCAAGAAAGAGCTCATAATACACTAGATATGCTAGAATAAACTTATCAAAGCATGAAAAGAAAATGACTTAACATAAGATAAACCATAGACATATGCAAAAGTGCAAGCTCCAATGGAGGTAAAAATGCTTTTTCTGATTCAAGGTAAATTCCATCAGAGCTTCACCATACAAGCTGAGAGATATTCTTTCTTAACTGAGAAGTTATAAATATATAGAGAAATAAAAATAAGATAACTGAAAAATCAAGGAACAAAAACCCATCCTGAGTTAAACACTTCTGTAGAGACCAAAAGACCATGCTACTGTCACTTTATTTGAACTGCCTATTTAAGCCATGCTATAGGCTATCCATACCACCATTTTTGCTATCCTTGGGCTGTAAAAGCATGGTAGACCATCCCTGAAAACTAACAAGGCCATTCCAAGTTGTTGTGACTGACTATGCTCTCTTCAATACCTAGACATGCCAGAAAAACACAGGACATTGGTCTCTATAGTTCAAAAACTAATCTATTTTATTGGTTTTCAATAGATATATTTTACCTAAATATATTAACTCCCTTTGTTGAGTTGTTCATGCCACCTATCTCGATCTAAGTGGTCATTGATTCTGCCCTTTATCTTTGTCAGTAGCTAGAACTGTTTTGAGTTTTATCTTTTCTACTTTGTCTTTACCCATGTTTTGTCTCTTTCCTTCAACTTCTCCTTTGCCTTGGTTTCTCCTATTTTGTCTTTACTCATTCATGCCATCAAGTTCTTGGCGGGTTTCTCTTTGACATGTCCTTCAGACAAAATGTCTGAAGGAATTCTCCTTGTCTTTGTTCCTTGCCTTTTTGGATTGTTTCTTTGCATTTTTAGCCTTCAAGCTTTCTGTGACTATTGAATTTCTTCAGACAAAATGTCTAATGGAATTCCTTTAGACATTTTATCCAAAGGAATTCAACCTTGGCTTGCCTTATTCAATTTGCCTTCGGATGAAATGTTCAAAGGAATTCCTTCAGACATTTTTTCCAAAGGAAAACTCCTTCTGCTTTTCACTTTTCTCGAAGGGCAAGTGCCCTTCAGGCTTCTTATCTTTGCCCCTTTTCTTCAATTGGCTGCCCTTTGCAAAGGCATTTCAAGATAAAAGTTTCCTTCAGGCTTATGGAAATGGTCCCTATATTTGTCAAAGTGCCCTCCGCAAGGGCATTTTTAGTTGCCCTTCAAAACTTTTTTATTATTCCTCATGAGAATGACAAGTCCTCCACAAGGGCACTTTATTCTAGACTTACCCTTCGGACTTTCCTCAATTGTCCTTTAGAGAAGTGAAAAGTCCACTTTCTTTGCTTATGTGCCCTCTGAAGAAAATCTGTGCCTTTTACGAGCTACATAGACCAAATTGGGTCCTTCACTTACTTTTACTTATAAAATTCGATAAGTAATACACCTACACAAACCCAAATTGCACTAGATAGACCATTTTAGACCTCTCATGAGTTCTCACTTCAGGTTTTGCATCAAATTCATCTCATAAAATAAACAAGTAAAGACATTTCAAAAACCCAATTTGGTCTCTCAAGACTAGATTGGGTTTTACAAGTGTCTTTATGTATAAACCTTTATAAATAAAGATGTTTACAAAGTCTGAATTACACCACCAAGACCAAATTGAGTTTATCAAGTGACTTGACTTATGAAAATTTCACAAGTAAAGTCATTTGTAAAACCCAAAATGCATTACTATAGGTGAAGTAATTGCTTTTGACAAACCCAAAATACACATGGCAAAGCAGAATAAAGGAAACACCTAGCTTTTTCATGAGAAAGAATTGACAGAAAACATTTTGCACAAGACAGTTGAGGGATGATCTAACCAAAACATGGATTGAATGACTCTTGCAAAGAAAAAGGAGGGGGTGCCCAATTTTGGCTTACAGGACTAAAAATTGGTCAATAGTAATGATTATGGATATTTAGATGGTGGAGATTGGATCTTCCACATTTTAGAAGAAATTAGAAGTTTAAACTTAAGTGATCTTTGATTTTTCTTATTAAGCTTAATATGATATATATATATATATATATATATATGTGTGTGTGTGTGTGTGTGTGTGTGTGTGTGTGTGTGTGTGTGTGTATATGTATATATGTATATATATATGTATATATATGTGTATATATATGTGTATATACATATATATACATACATATATATATATATATATCTACATATATATGTATGTATATATGTATGTATAAATGTATGTATATATATATATATATATATATATATATATATGCATATATATATGTATATGCATATATATATGTATATATATATATATGTATATATACATATATATGCATATATATATATATATATATATATACATACATTTATACATACATATATATGCATATATATATACATATATACATACATATATATGTACATATATATATGTGTGTATATATATGTGTATATATATATATATACATACATTTATACATACATATATATGCATATATATATACATACATATATACATACATATGTATATATATATATATATATATATATGTATGTATATATATGTATATATATATATGTATATTTATATATGTATATATATATAAATATATGTATGTATATGTATATGTATATGTATGTATATATGTATATATGTAAATATGTATATATGTAAATATGTATATATATGTATGTATGTATATATATCTATATATATATATATGTATGTATGTATGTATGTATGTATGTATGTATGTATATATATATATATATATATATATATATATATATATATATATATATATATATATATATAATTTATCATTATAAAGTGATTTTGAGATAAATGAGATGTCATTTATGTGACATCCCAAGGGGGTGCACTTTATGACTTAGGCCTTAATCATAACTTTTAATTAAACCTCCACACAACCTTGTGATTATTTTATATAATTTGAATCTTGGCCAACATTGTTTCACATGCAACCTTATATGTTGCTTGTCTTATAACTTGTAGATGACCTCGTGATCACCTTAATAAGAATAAAAAAATCCCTTTTGGCTTGTTTCTCCTATGGAAATTATGAGTATTTAAAAAATATTGACATAATTTTAAATTCTATTTTATTATTCAAATCTAATTTTTATCCGACCAAGAGTTCTTCAATTATATTTATTTAATTTTATTAGGCTTAACACTTCATCCATTTATACATTTTTTTCTAATTTAGGTAACATAAAATGAAATAAAACATGTCATATAGATCTAAACACACTAGGATTTTAAGAAAAATTAAAAATAACTTGAGTTTAGGATCAAGCACAATCAACACATTCAAAATTTACACATAGTGGCTTTCACAAAGTGGATTTTGTTCACCAAATTTCAAGTTCAAGCAATATTCTCTAATAACAATAAAAACCCAAACCTTGATATCACTAATAGGAATGGATAGAGGAGATAAATGAGAGAAAATAGAACATTATTACCATTATTTTTACCTTCTCATGCCTCCATTCCAGGACTTGCATTTGAATGATTAGACTCAAATTGACACTATGATGCTTGACTAGAGATTTGTATAATGGATTCTTGGTTGAGGATTATTTTGACATGGATTATCCACAAGATTTATAGATGGCCTTCCATGGAGGAGGAATGTTGGTTATATATAGGAATGGAGGGAAGATTTATGGATGAGATTGAAACTTAGAGGGAGGAGATCAATGGTTTTAGATTATCCAAGGAATATTAAATTCCTTGGAAACCTCTAGATTTAGAGGTTTCTAGAGAGGAGGGATAGGTTAGAGAGTTATTGATTTGGATAGTTCTAGAACTCTCTTTAGGAATTAATGATGATTAAATTAAGGTTAGATAGGGATTAGAGAAGGATTAGGTGGCTAGGGTGGTAGGAATGGCTAGCCTGGTAGGGTAGCTAGGGTGGTAGGTGAATAAATATGAATTTTAAATTGTCAAGTTGGTTTAGGGGGTAGGTTAGCAGGTAATAGGATCTATTAAGGTCTTAATAGGTAAATTAATTAGTTTTAGGATGGGGTAAAGGTATGTGGGATATATGAATGGAATGGGGATTATTGGGCTATTAGTTATTTTGGCTAGGGAGTATAGAAATTGGGCCAAATTAATGAGAATTAGTACAATTAGCAAGGTGAGCACATTTTAGTGCATATATTTTACCCACTTTTAAAGGGAATTGCAAGTGGACGAAGTAGAAGGAGTAATTGTCTTTCAAAAAAACCATATCATGGATGATTGTTAGTAAATGTTGCTAGGGGATATGATGCCCCTTGAGGGTACATGAGATGATTGGCCAATCGAAAGAATAAGTAATGGGTGGGATGAGATGGATAGATGATGGGATGGGATATCAAATGTGGGATAGATGATTAAGAAGAAATAATTGACTTGAGCAATGATCTAAAAATTGATGATGATCCTGGCAAGGACACATGCATAGGGAGGAAATATGATGGGTGTCACAATTGTAGACACATCCCAAAGGTGAATCAACCATAATAGAATGATGATAGGATTAAAGGCCACCAAATTTAGACATATCCAAAGAAATATTCATGCAAGGGAGAGATATAGGAAAGGATAAGATGATGATTTGATAAGATTAATGATGGATGTAGCTCAAAGATAAATTGATCAATATTATGTTGTTGATGCTAGAGAAGAAATGATATGATTGAGTGACCAAAGGATTGGGAGATGAGGATATATGATATAGATAGTGGTTGAGATATATTTGGGTATGGAAACATGGCCAAGTGCTACCTATATAGTCTAAAAAGACCTCAGGCTGATGTAGTTCTGACTAGAAGATGATGATGAAGATGAGGATCAATGATTAGATGATGATGTTATTTATTAGAGAATATGATTCAGATGATGAGATGAAGATAAAAGATTGGATGTTATCCATATGGGTTTTAAATATTGGATTAGTGATAATAATAAGGATGATTAGATGATTTGATAGATTATGAGGTGTAGCTAATCAAGCCATCACAAGTGTCATAAGGATCATCATAGTCTAAGTAATGCATTATATATAACACTTGAAAAGATGCCCATGATATCATCATGACCAAGAGGACATTATGCTAAAGTGCATGGGTAAATAGAAAACTATGCATCCTTGAGGGTTCTTTTGGTGTCCTCATAGCATCCTCATTCATTGCCCAAAAAGACACGATGCAAAAAAAAACATATAACAAATAAGATATATACATGATGCAAATAAATAACAAATAAAAAACAAACAAGTGTCTACATGTAATGTCACAATGTATTGTCTAAGGATGGGATGAGTGACTAGGTGACATGTTGGATTAGGATACTTATGATGTGATGGGGATAGAGGATAGACTTGGATTTGGATAGGATGATGATAATTAGGATTAAGCTAAGATGTTGCCCCGAGTTGAGGATAGAAGGATGGAGGATGGGAAAAAGTCTTTGAATATTGATGTGGTCTTAAAATAGGATGAAAAAGTGGCCAAGGATGGTGATTAGATAAGTGATGACCAAGGATTACCAATAGACAAGGCCCTACAAGGATCTAATCTAGCAAGGAGACTAGGAGATGATGATGAGATCAAGTACTTTTTATGCTAGCAAAAGAGATTGGATGGGTGCTAGACATGAAGAGGCTTTGATAGATAGGTGATGGGATCATATACCATTCATAATAACAAATACGGATTGGATGGGTGCTAGATATGAAGAGGAAATGATAAATAAGTGATGTGTGCTAGATTAAAGTCTTTGATAAGGTGTTGTATGCTAATAATACCTAGGCCAAGAGGATGATTAAGATATGGAGGGATGGTTGACCACTCTGATTTGGTGCTAAGACTAGACATTATATCCAAAGATGGGGGATAAGATAAAATATATGTCATGGAGATGGATGTGATGAGCGGATTAGGAAGAAGACAAGACATAATGGACTATTTTTTGGCTTTTTCAAATTTTATGATTTTTAGGGTTTTCTAATATATTTAAAATTTTTAGGGATTTTTAGGATATATATATATATATATATATATATATATATATACACTATACAAATGAGGTTACTATAAAAATGAGTACCAAGCCTAGAAACTAGGATGAGAATGGATCAAATGATGAATGGGATGACAAAGGATGAACAGACTAGGGATAGCCAATGACCACATCATGAAGGAACTAAATGGTTATTTGCTTGAGTGTCTATTAGAGGATATGCTAAGAGGAGTTTGGGACAATTATAAAGACACCTTTCACTTCCTTACAAAGGTCAATATGGGAAGGAAGAAGAGATAAGATGTATGAGATGATGATGGATGATGGATAGGAACAATGGATCAAAGGTTAAGATGGAGGGGTGATATGGACATGTTTAATGAGGGATGGATGGATGAGTGTACCCCTAAGTGGTGAGATGTAATGCAGATAATATATTATTTTACCATGATGATGGAAACTAGTTTTCATCATGGTACTTTCCCAAGGTGCCATAAAACCAGTTTTCACTACTGGATGAATGAAGTTTTCTTTTTGACTTTTTTGACTTTATTGGGCATCTTGGTTTATAGGGGATAGGTAAGATACAAGGTGCAGTCACTTGATGGATCATTTAGCTAACACATTTTCTAGATAAATGTGATGTTAGGATTGTGTGATAGTGATATTTATTGACTCTTGATTTAACATTCTTTGAATGTTTTAACCAAGTGTCTTCATGACCCCTACAAGGGACAATGCTACCTAGGGATGTGAGATATGATATGGATGGGGGTATATAGTAAATGTGATGATGGGATATGGGATGTGAAGGAGGAATATGATCGGGATGAGTGATGTGATGGGATGAGGAATGGAATTGGGTTTCAATAGTTGCATACATTATTGGACATGCTTGAGGGGATTCTTTAGATTGGTGCGAGGAGACTATGACATCCAATACCTTTTGATTTAATGATGCATTGATCCAAACATTAAGAGGATGGTTGACTATATGATTTTTTAATTTATTTCCCCTTGGTGCCACTTTTTGGTCCTCACTGTAGGATATTGATTTTTGACTTGATATATAATGATTATTTTGACTTTGATGAACCCCTAATGCCTAATATTGGGCTTCACTAGGGGAAGACAATATTTAGTTAGGCTGATGATTTGAATTTTCTTGACTTTGTCTTATGGGTTCAAAGATAATTTGATGATGATT
Organism: Torreya grandis; assembly: GCA_037957365.1. NCBI lineage: Eukaryota > Viridiplantae > Streptophyta > Pinopsida > Cupressales > Taxaceae > Torreya > Torreya grandis. The sequence continues at coordinate 899,498 of JARHVA010000547.1, read as the reverse complement.
TACAATTTTTGGAATATGGTCTTGAACCTTGGTATTTGTGGCACATGATATTAAATGTAGAGGGGAACCCAATGATGCATATTCTTATTCATTCTCTTCATAAAGTGGGATATAGGGATTATGGAGGTGAGGTGGATGGTGAATGTTGGGTGATATATTAAGGGTATAATGGGTAGCACAGTCCTCATAAAGGTCACTATGATTCCTATCCTCAATATTGGATAAAACATTCTCAAGAATCTCAAAAGGATCATTAAGACACGTATCCAAGGTAGGATCAGATATACTATGGAAATATTTAACAACTAAAGCATTCAAAAATTTAGTTATGACTTCATCATCCTGATTAAGATCTTCAAAAGAGTTGTAAATATCATCATCTATTATAATATTGATAAGGGATGATGATTCTTATGAGGAAATTGATTCAGATGCTTGTGTAGAACATGATCCAGATGCAGATAAAACTTGATATGATTCCAATGCTGACTTTGATGTATATGACATAATGATGTGAGTAAAGGAATGATTGTTCATGATTGTCTTATCAATGTGGGGTTTTATGTATGATGGGTGAGAGGAAGATGATGGATGAATAATGGATGAAGCAAAGATAGGTCTATGAAAGGGATTATGGTATATATAAGGATTAGATTTATGGGGAGTAGACTTGTTTTGAATGGATAGGTGGCCAAAGATGGGGGGATCATGGAGGATGGATAGTATGTCTTGACCTTCGATTAGAAGGGGAAGGTTTTGATCATGATAGGGAATGGAATCTTGGCATTCCTCTTCTTGTTCACTGAGGGATTTGAATTCATCTGATTCATCCTCGATTACTATGCACCACTGTTGATGAGGACCTGGACATAATATCAAAAAAATTGACATCATTTAATGGAATGCCCCCATGTTTGATGATATAGACAATATCATTTTTGTTTATACCAATAGGGCTTAGGATTGGTGGGATCAAGATGTTGTATGGGTGTATAAACCATCATGTTTATAGTGATAAGTTATTTAAAAAGGAATTCTAATGATATGAGAAGTGAAGTATAAGGACACACTTCACTATGTGACTTAGATGTGGAGGCAGTAGACTTATGATTAGATGATTGTTGATGTGGTTGGGTAGATGGGATAGAAATAGATGAGGTGGCCAAGGTTGGATCCCCTTTGCTAGTAGGGGAAGGGTTAGATGATATGTTATTACTAGTGGATGGGGGATTGGAAGGAGACTTACATAAAGGGGTTTGTGTTGGAGGTGAAATAAGTTGAATGGGGTCAACACCTTCAAGAAGTGGTACACATATCATAATGAATTATAAGAGGATCTCATACTTATTGGTAGCTATGTATTGTTTTATGAGAGAGGGGTCCAAGTACATGGTGGTGGGTGATAAAGGTGATGGATTATGATTTGTAGATGGAGGATTTGACTTTGGATGGGTATGAATTAGGACCAAGAGGTTTTGAATAGAGTTAGGGGATGGTGGGAGGGGATGAGATAAGGGTTGATGTTAGACTTTTTTGGGAAGTGATTTAAGGCTTACGAAGTCAAAATCATTGAGAAAATGAACACCCATCTTCCATATCCTCAAAAGGAATTCATCTTTATTCTCTGTGATGTATTTATTGATTAGGGTGACCACATCAAGGAAGGTTGAGACTAATTTTGTGGGGCTATGAGATGGTGATTTGGGATGAATGGGATCAAGGTATAAGGGTAGGCGAGCACCTGAATCTAGTGCCCTTAAAAGGACTTCATCTTTGTTGGCTAGGATATATTAGTCTATGCAACTTGGTCCAAGTCTATGAAGAATGGGTCATGAATGATAGATAACGGAGGAGGTAGAGTAAAGATTGGATATGGATTCTTGGACAAAATATATTAAGGGATAGAGATAGTATGATGAGGGATTTTGATGGGTTCCTAAATTTAAAAACTAACAAGAGGATGAATATTACGGGTGCTAGTTATGAATAAAGCAAGATGATTGGATTAGATTAGATTGATGGATTTGATAAATTAAGATTAACAAGGTGACAAGATGCTAATAATATATTGACTAGGTATGAGATTTGACCAAGTGGATTAGGATGATAGGATGGTGTGGATAGGGAAATAGGACTAGCTCAAACCTTGGACTAATTTTCTCAAGGTAGAATGGTAGGTGATTATGTGATGAAGGTGATTAGGAGAAGATAATGATGATGGATGATGAAAAGGGATAATGTAAATGGGATGGTAATGGTTTAGACCCGTATGTGACCTTGAATAGCCAATTAGGATAAGATAAGACTTGGTTAAATTAGACAGGTGGTAAACACAAGGTTAAGGAAAATGATGAAGGATAGAGTGGACCTAGGGTAGGATATGGATGATAAGACAAGATGTGATTAGGATATGGTAGGGGGTATGACAAATGATGAGTGATACTAGGATATGATATGACTAGTAGGATGTACAAGAAAATCAAAATATGTACAAGAGGGTAACGAGATAAGGATAGACAAGACAAGGTGATGGTCAATGATGAGTGGTTGTGGTTAGACTAGTGGATGTGAAAAAATGAAATTACAATTTATAAATTTGGCACAATGCATTTACATGACTTACATTTATGAGTTTGCACTTATAGAATTTTACAACTAGAAATTACAAAATAGGATTTAACATTTACATGAAAAAACTAGAAGCATTTGTCGAATCCTATATTTACATGGATGTCCATATTCTAACGTTGTCAAAGCTAAAGTGATCAGATTAGACACTTGTTTGTTGTATTTGATGAAATAGTGCCAAAACCTAGCAAGGTAACCCATGTCTTCTATAAATCATTTTAAAAAATTGTGACAACAGTTGGTTCTAACTGGAATTTCATACTGAAAGGAATGAAAATAACTTAGATTCTCTAATTTTGTAGGCTAACATTTTATCCATTGGGCAATAGAGTCTTTAATAGTAATTTTGATAGATTTGAAAAATCTCTGATCTTCAATAAAAATAGATGGTTCTTCAAGCCATCGAAGAGTTGTCACATGTCAAAAGATAGTGTTTACGAGGGTTAGGTACTTAGCCTAACATGTGCTTTCACATATCCAAAAAGGATAGTGTATGCGAGAACATTTTAGTTATGTATTTTTACACAAACTAAAATGCAAAGAGAGAAGTGTATTTCTTTCATATACTAAAAAGTTAAGAACCTTATAGCTCTCACAAAAATTAACAAATTTCTTCTTTGCCACTACAAAATTGTTCCTTGACTTTACAATGTCAATAAAGTGAAGGTTTGAAAATAAACAGATCTCAATATATGACTCAAGCCTTCTCCATTAGGATATGTAGTTGATGTTCCATTCTACAAAAAAATTACCATTCCTATTCTAGAAACTTTTATACATCACATTCGCATATCCTAATCTGACCAATTGACAACTAGTTTTCCCATCTGAATCGTATGATAAATGAACATGCACTACCAAGCCTGATCATCTATTCTAAAAATTTGTACATTGGCCACTTGTTCACTTTGAAGAGATCCATGAAAAACTTGTCTAATATGTCACTCTTTCAAATCATGTGATTTTCTATGAAATTTCCCAAATAGAGATCATAGCTAAAAATATGTGCAGGTAGAAAGACTAAAACATAGAGAATGAAGAACAACAGATAAATTGTTGTGTTTATTTGAAAACCACACACACAAAAAAAAAAAAGACCGAAAAAGGAAACAATCCAAAATATGGAAACATAACTATTTACAAGGAACATATGAAAATGAGAAGATTATACAAAACCATTCATCAGATAGGAGAAGTACCTACCATTTCAAAACAATGGATTTGACTCATGAACTCCGAACACGTTTAGAAATAGTGACCAAGTAGGTGGGAAGAGGAACTTACAGTTATTATTTACACAGGGATGATCATGAATGAACAAATCGACAATGATTTCTTGTTTTAAAATGAAATCATTATGAATTTTCTAATATTCTATGAGCACTTTTGAGCAATACTAAAATTTTTCAATGTCTTCTTGGATGAATTCAAATGCATCTACAAAAAATATAGTATCTAAATTGGAGAGAAGTGTGTCACATATCTCATTTTGAGATGGAACCATAATATGATTCTCTTTTAGAATGAATGAGGTGTTGATATTATTTTTTAAATCACTTCCCATGGTAGAAATGAATTCATCACCGAATGAGTCATCATCATCATCTTCATCAATTTCCTTTGCCTTTAAAATTTCCATTTCAATTTCAATGATTATTGGGCATCATTCATTATGTTCTATATTGATGCCTTATTTGACCTCAACCTTGGCATTATTATGATTTTCAATTTGCATAGGCTTAATTTATTTGGATTCATATCTTGTGGAGAATTATTTTATGGTAGACCTTGAAAATGAAATATCTGAGGAATCTTCATTTTTTACTATTGAGTCTTTAATTCTGATAGAGAAGGGATCGTCTAGTTTGTTGAAAATTGGTTCCACAATATCTCCTCTTTCATAAAGTATAACATCACATTCTATATTATTAATCCTTTTTATTTATGGTTTTATTAGTTGTTTTTAGATAACGCATTTTTTCTTAAGACCATGGGGTTTAAACAATATGGTGAAATAGGCAAAAATTTTTCCTTTTTGCCAAGTGGGAAGTTATATTCATCTGCTCTCTGATCAATCATTAGTTCTTTTAACTATTCACCTTCTTCTACAATTGTGAAATTGAAACAATCATATGTGACATGTATCACTTTCTCTTTTTCTCTCTTATAGTTTTAACATGTTTGATCAGTAACTTGCCTTTGAACTCTCTATTCTAAATATTGTAGACTCTTGATTACATTAGGTTTCACTATTCATTCTTTATCATTGGTAATAGATGTAGATTATTTTAAAACCTATTTCTTTAACATTCTAGAGATGATCAAATCATCTTCAATCTTGATAGCATCTTGTTATGTAGCCACCAGGTCATTTACATTGTCACTCATCAAGATGGACTTGATATCTAGGTGAAGAGAACCAATGAAAATGTAGAGTTGATTGTTAAAACTTGGATGATTTTCTTGAGGGATCAGTCTCAACAATTATTTAAAATGTGATATGAACTCTCTCATCTTCTCATCATCTTGATTTTTAATCTAGAAAAAGTCTGACAAAAGTGTACACATGTTCATAGTTGATTTGAATCTGACTAGGAACTTGTTCTTTAAATAATCCCAATTCACATTGCATTTCTCTTCAAGGTGCCAAAACCACTCAGCAGTAGGTCCAATGAAAGTTTCAACAAAAATTATCATAGTGATATCTTCATGCATAACTCCTAAGATGTTACAAGACACTATGAAGGCCAAGATATGATTATTTGCATCTTGACCATTTTCTCCAAAAAACCTTGAAAATTTCTTCCTTGAACCTGATGGTAAATCATTGTATTGGGCCAAATTCAATGACCCAAAATGTTTTCCCCATGGAACATAAGTAACATTGGGGTTACGATGAACCAATGCCATTTATGTAATTAGGAAGGTATGGGTACTAGGTATTTATTCTCAATAGAGTCTCCAATCTCTATTCTAGGGGAGGTTCCTTAAAAAATTTAAAAATTATGTGCATAAAGCACCTCGATCCCAAGTAAAGTCACCAAAAATTGTTTTAATTTTTTTCAAGTTGTAAAAGATAAAGTAACAGTAAAATAGAAACAAGTTACTATAAAGGTGGTTATAAAAGTGGTTATGGGTGGTTACACCCATTATAACCTATAAATAGAAGCTTGGGGTTCATTTGTAAGTCTAGCTTCAGTTGGGCTCAGGTTGGATTTATGTCAGTTGGTTTTATGATAGTAGAACTTTTACAAGTGGAAGGAAGGAATATATATGTATAGTCCCATGAAGAATGAATAAAGAAATGATTTACAGACTTTGTTCCATGAATTTTTCTAAATGATGATAAGCATGAGTATGTCAGTTCACTTGATTCTTGTTCTTTCATTTTTATAGAATGTTATTGTTAGATATTCAATGAATTTGAAGTTATTAATAATGGAAAGTTATGTTGAATCCAAATTAGAAACTTTGTCATTGGGAATCCTTGGTGAGATTAAGAATAGGATTTTATGCCTCTTTTTATTGAGAAATACAGGTTTGTTGAATATATTTATTTGTAAGGCTATCCAATCTTCTTGGTGTATGTATCCCATTAGTATGTTTAGTATACGTCTTTCCCATTTCATTTTCATGAAAAAGGATTCTGTTATACCTCAAATCTTGGATTATTCTAGTGAGTCTCTGTGTTTAGCTATCTAAGGTTGTCTTTCATATTTTATGGGGTTATCATAGTAACTTATATGTTTAACTAACTAGAATAATCTCATTCTTCCTATCTCCTTTATTTTAACATTTTTTCTTTCTCCCCATTATTCCATTCATTTCCTTTCTATCTCTTTTATGTACTTTTTGGTTAAAAGTACAAAACCTCCATAAAAAATATTTTTGTTGTAAATAACTATGAATAGTTTTTCCTTTGCTTTTCCCCTTTTGGATTCAAATAAAGGTAGCTCACATACTAATAGGAGAGGGAATTTGTCTCTGCATTGTTGACTAACTTTAGGACTAAGTTCCCACACTATTGACTCAAACTCATCAATTTATCTCCGTGACAAATTTTTGAGCTAACACATATATATACATATATGTATAATTTTTGGCCTCGTATGGCCAAGCATGGTCTTGACTATGAGAGGCTAATAATTATGTTATCATGGTCAAATGATAGATATTTTTTACATTAAGCATCAATTTCACAACTACTACATATTTTAACTAAGAATTACATCATCTGCCAAGAATGAGTCTACTTGTACCTTGTTAACACACAAAAACTTTCACACTTAATGTTTATAAAGTATTGGATCTTTTGAAAGTATACTGTTATTATGATACCATATAAAATGACTTTTTTATTAAACATCAATATGATCATTTAATTTTTATAGTCTTAGTTGAACTATTTTACAAGTAGTTTTCCTTAATATTTTAATTGGTTGAGGGCCTCACTATTCACAAAAATGTTACCAATTTGAAACCTTTTTTGGGATGGTTGGATCCATTCTCCATAATAACTAAAAAAAACCTTTTCACATGGAAACCCCTTGGAAAGTACCCACATCAACTAAGCAATGGCTAATTTAAAAAATAAAAATATATAAAACAAAGCAAACAAACTACTCTTCAAGCCCATCACACTCTAGCATAAATCATTCCAACTCATTTTGATTTATAATATTCTTTTTCATTGTTAAAAAATTAATAATAAATATTTATTAATATTGTTGACATAGACAAGAGAATAAAGGGTTATTAATTTTAAATACATACACTACTTAATCATGGTTATAAGATATTACTTGATTATTTAAGGATGGTTAAACATGTCTTGAGCTGGAGGTAGGTCTTGATTCTTTTTGTAATTCATTTAATGTTGACAAGTTTATTTATAATAAGATCATTAGTTGTCATTTATAAGTTTATTCACCAAATTTTATAACTTATTTGAGAAATTTCAAGTTACCAATTTATAGATGCTCCCATGTCACATAGTTAAAAATTAGTTTATGTTATATGCATTGAATTTGTTGTTTCCAAAATCAACTTAGCTTGTTTTCGGAACAACCCCCTGCGAAACTTGTATGTTTCACTCTTTGTCTCTCTAAGTCTATTTTTGAGATGAATTTTTCTCATTCTTGTCTTGGCCCAACTGCACCGTTCGAGGTTCGTAACATCTTTTCATTACGTTTTCCCCAAAATGTGAAAGTTGTTATGGTCTCGATACGACCAGGGGACCAAAATTTCATTTTTTTAGAGTTAGTGTTTTTATTCTATTTTTGTGCACGAGCGACAAAATTTACCATCAGTGCATTTTTTTCTCCCCCATGCAGGAGTGGCAAAATTAGCCGCCCCTGCATCTGGACGTGCAAGGGAAACAAATTTTGCTGCCCTTGCATTTTCATCTTTGACATGCAAGAGCGGCAAAATTTGCCACCCTTGCATGTCCTTCCCTTTTTCCAGTGCAACGGTGGTAAATTTTGGTGCCTCTACACTGCCTCATTTTTCATGCGTGGCACTTATTGCCATGCACGCTGGGTGGTTGGGGTCAATTTTCACCCCATTTAACCCAGTTTTAGCCTCTTTTTGTTTCATTCCTTCTTCTCCTCCTCCTGCCTTCTACCTCTGGATGATCTAGTGAATGGGTCAAAGTATGTTTTGGCAGATTTGACCTCACAGTGTGCATGGTTTTCCAAGTAAGACGTGTATTTGGAGTTTTTCCCTTTCCTCTCTTTTATTTTGTTTTTCAATTATTTTTATTGGGGTTTGTTTTTCCCCCTTCCCCATCAGCCTTCTAGGCTTCCTCTTTATGCTGGGGTAGTGATTTTTTCCACCTTAACCGTGCCTCCACAACACCTGCATCAGTGGCAAAATTCATCACCGATGCAAGTTCACACTCCTCGACCTGCATGGGTAGTGAAATTCACTGCCGACACAAGCTGAAAGTACATGAGCAACAAATTTTTTTGCACCTGCACTTTCCCCCTAAACCTACACAGGCGGTGATTTTCACTACCCGTGCTCCCTTTTTCTCCCTTATTATTTCCCGTTGACCTGCACGGGTGGCAAAATTCACTGCCGATGCAAGTCAAACATGCAAGGGCAGCAAATTTCACCACCCATGTACTTCCTTGGCAATTCTTCCTGCATAGGCGGTAAAATTCACCGTTTGTGGCCTTTTTCCTTCTTCCCCTTCATGCAAGGGTGGTGAAATTCGCTGACCATGCATGTATGTCCATTCTTCATGCTATGGCAGCAAATTTTGCTGCCCTTGCATTTTTCCTCCAAATTTCTCTATCTCTAAAGAAATTTTCCTCTTTTTCATTTTTTTACTTTCTCCCCTTTTTCCCTCATTTTTTGACCTAGTTTCTGACCCAGCCTTGTTAAGTGCCCTTCCTTGGTCATGATCACCTGACGTGTGAATTCCTCAATTTGCCCACTATTCCCTAATTACACGATCATGATTGCAGTCCCCCTTAAAAATTCTTGTTCATTGGCACCTGCTCAATCAAGACCAGTTCCAATGACTGAGGCTTCCCTAAAAAAGTCAAAAGCCATGAAGTATCACTACTAGGGCATTTTTTTGATCACTTCAGTCACCTCTAATGTTGATGACATTAGAGATACAGAGATTGGCCACATAGATATAGCTGAGTTCATGACCAAAACCAAGGCAACGAACTTGAGCTCTGAAATGAAGAGGATCATTGAGAGCAACATTCATCTGGTTGCCACTTTCCCAATAGCGGCACATCATACGGAGTTCATCCTCTAGTGCACCCAGTTCTACAACAAAGAGACCAAATCAATGTCAAATGCTAATGGCAATGTAATAATTTAGTTGGACCCCAAATTCATTAATAAAGTCTTCATGTACCCTCCTGCTACTGAAGTGCTGAGAATTGACTTCGTAGAAGCACAAAAAGAATATGACAAGGATCCCGAGAGGGCAAAGAAGGTAATGAATAACAGATGGCTTAAGGCCCCCAAAACCAACTTGTCTAGATGGCCACATAATTTTCCAAGGAGTGATTTCATTGAAGAAGTTGGTGACTTTATTACCCTTTTTAGCAGAGTGTGAGGCCTCCCATCTTCCTCACAATTCCTTAAATAGATGTATCCCTTCATCAAGATCATCCTTCAAGAGAAGCAGGTCATCTTCAAGGGTGAGTAGATCAGTAATGCTCTTCACAAGCAGTTGACGAAGGTATCAGCTACTTCAAAGTTTTATATGACTTCATACCTAGTGTACGTTGCGGCCTCCATGCGAACCTTTCTAGGTTTGACAACTAATGGAGAAAAGAAGACCACCGTAGTCTACTCATATTACCCTTAGTTAACACTGCAAAGATCGATCTGCCATTTTAGGAAGGTAAATGATGCCTTCTTCATAGTATTTTTGTGTCTTTTTGACCCTCAGCTCAAACAAAAGAGAATATCTGATGAAGCTTGAACGGTCGTCAACGACTATGGCTATATGTTTCTACAATTTTCCTCCTTCTGCTATCTTCAGGTTGGCTTTTTCTAAGGCTATCCATATATGCTCCCAAGGTTTTCTTTTGATAAGTTAGTCCTAATGGAGCTGTGTAGAGAAATGATTAACGTACACACTAGACAGATGGAATTGAAGAAGCCAAGTTTTAGGTTTCCAATTGAAATTAGCAGATACTCAATTTTGACAACAACTAAAGCCAAGGTCATGGAAATAGAGATGTAGTTAGTTACTATGAAATAGTTCAAGAGAAGGGACAATTTTGACTACAAGGGTGTTAAGGACATGATCAGAAGAAAGACTCAGTTTCATGAGCCTATGATCGAAGACATCTAGGTAGACCTAAGGACAGCCAAAGAAATAAGGAGGATGGACTATAACAGGTTGACTCTAGAGCAGATCAAATATTTGGGGCTTGCAGATATTCCCCCCAATTTGGTCGATGATAAAAACATTATCAACAACAAATACCTGGCTGAGAAGGTTGCTGAGTCTCCTCTTCCTCCAATTCAGTGGTACCAAAAAGAGTTAACTTCTTTGAGGAAGAGATTCAAACCAATATTGTCTAACACTAATGATTGGTTAATAGCCAAAGGGATCACGCTGAAATAGTTTATTACAGGATCAGAGGCTGAATTCTAAGCAAAAAAGAGGAAGAAGGTAGAAAATAGGACTAAAAACAAAAGTGATGTTCCTTACCCATCTAGGCCTCACAAGCTTAGAATCATCTTTATTTTCAAGAATTCAAAGGTTGTTGAAGAGCCAGAATCAAAGGCTAAGGGAATTGGAGAACAAAGCTCCCAAGAATAGGTAGCTCAGAAAATGGAGACAAATGACAGCCCCTCAAAGCAAAGAGGAACTGAGCCTCTACCTTCCCAAGAAGGGGCACAACCACTTACAGATGTCTCTCCTTTGCCACCCCTATCTCCTATTAGTGTTCCTTCTTCTGGAGCTGCCTCTCCTTTCAAATTCATGTTTGGCAATCCTCAAGATGCTTCTAGAGATACTCTTCAGTCCTTAGGTTCTATTACTAGTTTGGCATCTCCTTCTTTCAATCTAGGAGAAAGTTTTTCCCTTGATCAATCAACGGCCGATATGGTTTCACCAGTTACTCCAACCCTGACCATTATTACCACTAGCAGTGCAGAAGTTACCACAGTAACACCAGCTGTAGGAACCATTGCCACAATAGGTACTTCTTCTCACCCTCTTTGGATGTCGACTTTCATGCCCAAAAGAAAGAAGTTAACCATCTCTGTGGATGACTTCAATTTTGGCAAGTTAGTGCCGGTGAAAGCTAAGGCCCCTAAGAGACCAAGGATCCTTTCAAAATTGGTTGAAAAAAAGGGACATAAATTTTTGGAAATAGCTAAACCACTGCATGATGCAACCCTTGAGGGTTTTGACATGAGCAACTATACCATTTATAGTGTTGAACTTGGGAAAGTTACTCACGAAGGTGCAAAAAGTGATCTATAGTCTGCAATGGACATCATCATCAAAAAATTTAAAAGAGAAAAAGAGATGAAAGATTACTATAAAGCCAAGGTAGAGAAATTAACTATAGTAATAAGGAAATTCACCCTTACCCCTGAAGCGGCAACCCCAGAGGCCTTTTCCATAGATGACCCTATCATTCAAAAAGTAGAGAAAACTTATATGAAAGGGAAAGTGCTAGAAGATTACATTGAAAAGATGCACACTCAGAGAATTTCCTTACTTACAGAGGTTGCCGAGAAGACAGACATGATGAAGAAAGTGAGGACAGATCTAGAGGACCTTGTCTCTCTTATCTCTCAAGACATTGACAATACGGAGAAATATCTTGGCAAGTGGAGGGAAATGAAGGATCTAAAGAAAAGCACCTTGATTTCCATCGATGTTATTTCTAGCAAAGATTTCTATGTTGAGATTAAGGAATCACTGATATACAGGATTCAGGTACTCAAAGAGCTAATTGAAGATCTTGAGTCTTCCAAGGATGCTAGTGAGAAAAGTGACACAAGCCTATTAAATAGACTGGAAGAACTACCTTATGACCTCACCTCTAGGGATAATCAATTTCTCTCAGCAGAAGAGATGATCTGAGGATTCAGGGATATGATTCAGAGGGATTTGGAAGAAAAAGCATTCTCAATGACTTTTATGTATAATGTTTTAGATACTCAATTGACTCTAGATAATCTAAGATCTAGGTTAACGAGTCATGCCAAGGCAATCACAACATTGAAGGATGCTATAATTAGGGCTAGGGTCATCTTTAAGAACACCATTGTGCTTGACAATATAGAAATTCAAGCATCTATTGCTATATATGATGCTCATTTGAAGAAGTCCGGTGGCAAGAGCTGAACCTTTTTCCCCTTCTCTCTTCATCTTCTCTTATCATGCACTTTTGTCATGTAAAAGTGCATGCAATTTTGTAATGTGTAATTACATGTAAAAAATATGGAAAAATATCTCAAAAATCAAAGATGACTCATCTTTGACCAAGATATTTTTATATTATAATCTTTTTAATTTTGAAAGTTTCTCCCTATATATAGTGGAGACCTCTTTTGTAAATCTATCTCTAATAATTGAGAGCAAAAACTTTACTGAAATTGAGACACTTTTTGAGACTTTGTGCTCAACTTGTAAATCATATTGCATCGAATAAATGAGAAACAGGTTTATTTCAGACTTTGTGTTGAAGTAATTTGTGTTATTTAGGAAATGGTTCTTATGTCCTCTTTCTTGATAATCTCTTATCTATTTGATTTAATAAGCAAAGTGTATGTGTTGATATTATCTGAGGACGTTTCTAAAAGATAGAAGAAAGACTTTGAGCTACTTTTATCTTGGTGATCATTTTATCCTTTGTAGTTTTAGGCAAAGACTTTGTGCTTCATTTTACTCTAGGGTTACGCTCGTTTCAGATCAGTGGAGGAGACAATGGAAGACTTTGTGCTTACGTAGGTTTCCTTGTGAACTTTGTTACTTATTTCAGGGGATTTTCTACTCCTAGCTGGATACCATTCTTGAAAGAAGAGGAATGTTCTTAGCCAATGACCAAGATTTCTCTCTCTTGTTCCTTGGACATCACCTCTGAAAAAAGAGAGGTGGATGTTGATATACTACCTCGAGTGTTATTTTTTGCTTACTTATATATATATATATATATATATATATATATATATATAATTAATATTTAAATATTCATAAGAAACCTCCCCTTGATGAGAGGAGAGATTTACCTCATCCAAATGTGGTAAACCCACACTTTTTGTGGCATAAATCTCCTTGTGTTGTGGTTGATATACCCATTTTGTCATCAGTTAGTTGTCAACAAAATATTCACCCAACAGTTTTTGGCAACTCTGCTAGGGAAGAGCACGCAGTTTGAAGTCTCAAACTTCAAACTGAAGCAGATCCTGCTCTTTACCATTTTTTGTTCTACAATCTGGCAACTCTGTGTTATACTAGAGGCCAAAAATCCCAAGGTGTTGTTGACCGTACTTTTGAGTTGGTGCAGCAGAGTAATTTTGAGTTATTTCCTCCACAACCTCACCTTAGACGAACTAGGAGCCTTCCTCCTAGCCCTACCAGACCACCAACATAAAGCAGACCTTCTTTTTCTACTGCTAGCTAAGATTTACCTATCCAAGCTCCACTTGGATTAGTGATCCCACTGTTACATAATCAAATCATGGCTCAAAGCCCCTGGGTTAATTCTTTCAGTCCATTGAATTTGACTTTGCCTCTGCATGAGCTTCCCCAAATTTTTCAGTGATGGGAAGGTTCATCTTGATGAACACATTGCAGCTTTTAGCATAGCCTGTGGTGTCATAGGTGTGGAATTCAAAGACGTAGCAATCAGGCTGTTCATAAAAACACTATAAGGTGCTACTGCAGATTGGTTCTACCACCTATAGACTGGATCAATAATTGACTGGGATACCCTGAAAGACAAATTTGAAGCCAAATTCAAGCCTACAAAAGATGCACATACCTTGCTAGCCCAACTCACTCAAATGAAGAAAGAGCCTCATGAGCCTATGAGGGATTTTATTGCCAAGTTCGACAAGCTAAGGCACATAATTCCCATGATCCCCCAGTCGACACCTTAGAACCTCAAATGCTTCTTCATCAATTCACAATTGCCTGAAGTAAGTTTCTTATTGAGATGGGCCAGACACATAGACCTTGCTGTTGCTCAAAACTTGGCTACTGAGGTAGAAGATGACCTTATCTTGGCAAGAAAGATAAGGAGAGACCCTAATAAAGGTAAATCCTCTTCATCTTTTGAGTATTCACCTGTAGTCACCACTGACCTAATGGTACAAAAGCTAGCAAATAAAATGCTAGCTCTCAAAAAGTAAATGGTGCAAGGGATGTCATTCACTCCTGCATATAGAGATATGCCTAGGAGGACATTTAAAAATCATGCATACCAAAGCAATGCTGCCAAGAATCAGGGACAGCAAAATCACCTTCCCCCTCCACAAAAGAACCTCATCCTTGAAGCGCCTCCAAACAACTCAGCAGTTAGATATTTAGAAGCTGAAGTAGATTTCTCATTCTAGCCTAAGTTAAATCTTAAAGATAATGTTAATCTCTTCACTGAGGAAGAAGAAGAATTAGCTGGCGACTCCAATATTGGTTTCTTGGATTACCAGGATGAAGTTGGAAGTAAAAGAGAAGGGTTGGACGGATCTTATGCTATTTTCACTAGATCTCAAAGCTAGTCAGCTCCACAGGCTGACAAAGGAAAAGCAGAAGAAGAACCTCGACCGGTGGTCTCCATTGCTAAATGAGGGACTCCATTGCCTCCTCAATCAAAAGATCAGGTAACTTATAAAAAAGTAACTACCTCAAACCACCCTATACCTTCCACCTCTGTTGCTCAGACCAGTGCCACACCTACTAAAGACCCAGATGATGGACTCTCTTCCTCTGTTTCAAATTCTTTTCAATTATTTGATATAATTGATCACGCCAGGAAGACTAAGATCCAAATGATAGAGATAGAGTATTTGAGAGCTAACCCTGAACAATTTGATAGGTTGGCAAAATGCGTGAAAAATAAGGTTGTCCCCACAGGACAAGATTCTTCAAAGGCTATTCATGATCCCCCCAAGGATAAATCCACCCAGGATAATCTTGTCATGACTCCTCCAGTTGCTCTTGGAAAAATAAAACCTTTTTATGTTTTCCTACTTATAAATGGTTACAAATTGAGTAACTGCATAATAGACTCCGAAGCCTCGAATAATGTCATGCCCACCAAGGTGGCAGATTCCCTTGGTCTAACTTTGACCAAAACTTTTGGAAAGTGTTTTTCTATGGAAAACAAGCAAGTCCTGCTCTTTGGTCAAATAAAAGATGCCCAATTTGCTTTCACAGCTTTTTCAGAGAAGAGGATAAAAATGATGGTTCTAGTGGCTGATGTTCTAGCCTCTTACACTATCTTGCTTGGGCAGAATTTTTTCAAGGATGTTAGAGGTGAGCTGAGCATAGACTTCTCGAAGGCGAGGATCCCAATTCAAGGTGTTATGAAGAAATTGCTTCCCAAAAAAGAGGCAAGATATGTAGTCACCCGATCATCAGCACCAGAAGCTCAAATTTTATTTGAGTCTTCTGGCATGGGCAACTACTTCCTATCTACGAACAAAGTCCATGAGGCATCCGATGAAACTCCTACAGGTGACAACTTGGAAGTTTTTTTCAGCTGACACAACAGGAGAATTGGCATACCAAAATAAACGCATGGAAGAACCTCTTCCCCCAAATGAAAAATTTTTCCAAGAAAAAGTGGTGTCTAATGAGGTATGGATCTTAGAATTTGACGGTAGCTGCTCTTCTATCGGTTCAAGAGCCAGAGTTGTGTTGGTATCTCCTCAAAGAGATATTGTTCCTTTGTCCTACAAGTTGTAGTTCAACAACACCAACAACACAACTGAGTATGAATCTCTGTTACTTGGATTACAGGCTGTCAGAGAAAAGGTCATTCAACTACTCCATGCTAAAGGGGACACCAAATTGGTGGTTTGCTAGGTAAGAAACCTCTATTAGATCAAGAATGAAAGATTGTGCCACTATCACAATCTTGTCTGGGACCAAATTAAAAATTTTGACGCTTTCAACATCTCTACCATTCCAAGAGAATTCAATGACCGGGCAGATGCATTGGCTGTTTCTGCTACTCTCTTGGTTCCCCACCCAAATTTTAAAGGAGATAAGTACACTATTGAACTAGTCTTTCGACCAAGTGTACTTGATAATGTCAGTCATTGGCAAGTATTCAACAATGATGATCAAATCATTACCTTCCTAGAGTAAAAGGACAGCTTTGAACAACTGCACTTTGAAGGTAGTGAACATTGGGAATGTAAAATAATTTCTGAATCAAATGCAAACATAGGTGAGGATTTCCTATAGCTTAAGGGGAATAAGATTCCCAAAGGCCTAGTTTTCTTAGAGAAATTGTTTGATAACCATGATAGGTTTATTAAACAACAGCTAATAAATTCAAACTCCTCCCAAGATTTTGATCAAGTAAACC
This sequence comes from Torreya grandis, assembly GCA_037957365.1. Classification (NCBI taxonomy): domain Eukaryota; kingdom Viridiplantae; phylum Streptophyta; class Pinopsida; order Cupressales; family Taxaceae; genus Torreya; species Torreya grandis. The sequence continues at coordinate 882,834 of JARHVA010000547.1, read as the reverse complement.
TAGGAACCAAGGGAAATTCTAAAATGGTAAATATCAAGAAATGATGCACTCTCGAGGAGGGATTCAAGCTTGTTAATCTACTCCATAATATATAGACATCTTGGCTTATTCCTATGATGACCTGAAATCACTCAGGCTTGATGACATTTGCCACGACATTCCTCTTAAGGCAAATTTTGTGCCTTAAAAGCAAAATTCCAGGCAATATAATCCAAAAATCTTAGGTACCATTTTAGCTGAGATACAAAAAATGCTTGATGCCCAGATAATTTTTCCAATCCATCACTCCACATAGATTGCCAACATAGTGCCTGTCAGAAAGAAGAATGGTGAAATTCAAATTTGCATAGATTTCAGGAACTTGAATCAGTTATCTTTAAAAGATAACTACCCCCTCCCTATCATAGATCAAGTTCTACAAATGGTAATAGGTTCAAAGATGTTATCAATACTAGATGGTTTCTCGGGGTACAATCAAGTTGAAGTTAGAAAAGCATATCAGCATAAGACTGCTTTCACCACACCTTGGGGCACTTTCACCTACCGAAGAATGCCTTTCAGTCTGATAAATGCAGGTGCCACATTTCAAAGAGCAATAGACCTCACTTTCAAAGATGAAATGGGTAAGTTCATTATAGTATACCTGGATGATTTGATGGTATTTTCAAAGCACCATTCTGACCATGTCCACCATTTGCAAAGAATACTAGAACGATGTCGTCAGAATGGTATTTCTCTAAATCCAAAGAAATCTATCTTTGGGGTGACTGAAGGGAAACTTTTTAGACACATTGTGTCCCGAGAAGGTATTAAGATTGACTCAAAAAGAGTCAAGTCCATCCAGGAACTTACTCTGCCTACCAGTAAAATGACAGTTCACTCTTTCTTTGGAAAGGTTCATTTTCTTTGAAGGTTCATCCCCAAGTTCGTTGAGAAGACTCGCCACATCGTCAATATGATGAAAGGAAATGCTAGCTTCAGGTGGACTATAGAGGGTAAATCAACATTCAAAGACATTAAAGAAGTGATCATTCACACACCAATCCTGGTTTGTCCAAACTACACCAAGAGCTTTAAAATATACAGTTATGCTTCTGAACATATACTCTCAGCTATTCTAGTTTAACCGAACCAAGAAGGCATAGAATCTCCTATTTCCTTCATGAGTTGTCCACTCAAGGCTCATCAGCTAAAACATTCCAACTTAGAGAAGCATGCATATGCAGTGGTCAAAGCAGTCAAGCATTTCAAATTTTATATCCTGAACTCGCACACTGAAGTTCTCGTGCCTGATACCACAATGAAGTCCATTTTGACTCAACAAGAGTTTGGTATGAAGAGGGGTAATTGGATCACCAAGATTTAGGAGTTTGATCTAGACATCAAACCTACCAAACTCATGCAGGAAAAGGGTCTTTGTCAGTTGATTTCCAACAACATTCCTGAGGAAGCAGAAAATGAAGAAATAGAGATTGAAGACATACCCATGGTCCTCTTTATTGCCACTACTGATGAGTGGTATTCTGACATCGCCTATTTTCTGACGTATGGTGAGTGTCCCACTCATCTCTTCTATAAGAAAAAATGGAATGTTAAACTGAAGGTTGTTAGCTATGTTTTATGGGATAATGGTCTATACAAAAGGAATCTAGACGGGGCATTTCTTCGTTGTGTCGATAAGGTACAACAAGATAAAATCTTGGAGTCTTTCCATGATTTAGCCTATGGAGGGAAATTTTTCGCACCATTGACAGCGCATAAAATTTTGTGAGCAAGGTACTATTGGCCTACACTATTTCAAGATGCCTACAAATGGGTGCATAAGTGTGAACTGTGTCAATAGTTCGTCAAAAAGCCTAAATTGGCTGCATTGCCTCTCAAGCCAGTAATAATCGAAGAGCCTTTTCAATAGTGAGGTATTGACTTCATTGGCACAGTCAACCCATCTTCGAGTGCCGAACATGATTATGTCCTCATAGCAACTGATTACTTTACCAAGTGGGTGGAGGCCATCCCAACCAAGCACGCTACGTTTGAAGTAGTGTACAATTTTCTCAAGGAAAATATCATCTCTCGGTTTCGAGTCTCGCTCAAAATTGTAACGAATAATGTGGCCTATTTTTCTTCGCATAAAATTACTCAATTCTATTTTTATTATGGGATTACCCTATCCCACACTTCAGATTATTTCTCCCAGGGAAATGGCCAAGCAAAATTGAGTAATAAGAACTTGGTCACTATTATCAAGAAATTGGTAGATGATAATCAAAGAATGTGGCACAAAGCACTGTTTGATGCTTTATGAGTGGATAGGATTACACCCAAGAGGGCCATAAGTATTTCACCTTTCCAACTTTTGTATGGCTTAAATGCGGAGATACCCCTCACTCTAGAACTACTAGCACTCAAATTAGCCAAAGCAATCAAAGATTCAACTTTCAAAAGTTTGATCGACAAAATAATCATGTATCTGACTGAACTAAATGAGCAGCGAACCATGGTGGTGGATCGGATTACGGTGCATCAGAACCAAGTGAAATTTTTTTTTGACAAAAAGTCTAAGGCCCATGATTTTCAAATTAGAGATCAAGTCTTGTTATGATTTTCAAATCAAAGATCAACTCTGTGGTGAGAGTAGCTTCTTGCTAGAGTATCAAGATGGAATGCCGTTCGCACTACCCCACATTGGGCAACATCTGAAGCTATTCAATTTTTGAAGCTTAGATGGATCCACATGTATATATATATATAAGTTTTTACATTTTGCCTATTTTTCTTTTATTTTTAGCTTGACTCTGTAGCCCAATGGCTTGGATAAAGGCACTTAGAGACTGGTTTCTACTCCCGTTGATGAATTCGATTAATAGAAGTTCTCCAATAGGAGCCAACTATTGTTTCCAAAATCAGCTCAACTTGTTTTTGGAACAAACCCCTGCAAAACTTGTCTGTTTCACTCTTTGTCTCTCTAAGTCCATTTTTGAGATGGGTTTTTCTCATTCTCGTCTTGGCCCAACTGCACTGTTCGAGGTTCATAACATCTTTTCATTACATTTTCCCCAAAACATGAAAGTTGTTATGGTCTTGATATGACTAGGGGACCAAAATTTTGATTTTTCAAAGTTAGTGTTTTTCTTTTGTTTCCATGCACGGGCAGCAAAATTTGTCGTCAGTGCCTTTTTTTTCTCCCCTATGCAGGAGTGGCAAAATTTGCCACCCTTGCATCTGGACGTGCACGGGTGGCAAATTTTGCTACCCCTACATTTTCATCTTTGACATGTAGGAGTGGCAAAATTTTCCACCCTGCATGTTCTTCCCTTTTTCCAGTGTAAGGGCAGCAAATTTTGCCGCCCCTGCACTACCTCATTTTTTGCATGCGACATTTATTGCCATGCGCACTGGGTGGTTGGGGTCAATTTTCACCCCATTTAACCCAGTTTTAGCCTCTTTTTGTTTCATTCCTTCCTCTCTTCCTCCTACCTTCTGCCTTTGGATGATCCAGTGAACGGGTCAAAGTGCATTTTGGCAAATTTGAGCTCACGGTGGACGTGGTTTTCTAGGTAGGATGTGTATTTGGAAATTTTCTCTTTCCTCTCTTTTATTTTGTTTTCCAATTATTTTTGTTGGGGTTTGTTTTTTCCTCCTTCCCCATCGGCCTTCCAGGCTTCCTCTTCATGATGGGGCAGCAATTTTTGCTGCCTTAACCGTGCCTTCACAACACCTGCGTTGACGGCAAAATTTGCTGCCGATGCAAGTTCACACTCCTCAACCTGCACAGGTGGCAAAATTCACTACCGACATAGGCTAAAAGTACATGGGCAACAAATTTCTCTACCCCTACACTTTCCCCCTAAACTTGCATGGGCGGCAATTTTTGCCACCCGTGCTGCCTTTTTCTCCCTTGTTATTTCTTGTTGACCTGCACGGGTGGCAAAATTTGCTACTGATGCAGGTCAAACATGCAAGAAAAATTTTGCCACCCATGTACTTCCTTGGCAATTATTCCTGCACGAGTGGCAAAATTTGCTGCCCGTGCCCTTTTTCCTTCTTCCCCTTCATGTAAGGGCGACAAAATTCACCGCCCATGCATGTATGTCCATTATTCATGCTAGGCGGCAAATTTTGCCACCCTTGCATTTTTCCTTCCAAATTTCTCTATCTCTAGAGAAATTTTTCTTTTTTTCATTTTTTCACTTTCTCTCCTTTTTCCCTCATTTTTTGACCCAATTTCTGACCCGGCCCTATTAAGTGCCCTTCTTTGGTCCTGATCACCCGACGTGTGAATTCCCTAATTTGCCCACTATTTTTGAATTGCACAATCATGATTGCAATCCCTCCTGAAGATTCTTGTTCATCAACACCTACTCAATCAAGACCAGTTCTAATGACTGAGGCTTCTCTAAAAAATTCAAAAGCCATGAAGTACTAGTACTAGGGCATTTTCTCGATCACTTCAGTCACCTCTAATGTTGATGACATTAGAGATACAGAGATTGGCCATGTAGATATGGCCGAGTTCATGACCAAAACCAAGGCAATGAACTTGAGCTCCAAAATGAAGAGGATCATTAAGAGCAATATTCATTTGGTTACTACTTTCCCAGTAGCGACACATCATATAGAGTTCATCCTCCAGTGTGCCTAGTTCTACAATAAAGATACCAGATCAGTGTTAAACACTAATGGCAACGTAATAATTCAGTTGGACCCTAAATTCATTGATAAAGTCTTCATGTGCCCTCCTGCTACTGAAGTGCTGAGAATTGACTTCGTACAAGCACAGAAAGAATATGACAAGGATCCCAAGAGGGCAAAGAAGGTAATGAATAACAGGTGGCTTAAGGCCCCCAGAACCAACTTGTCTAAATGGCCATAGAATTTTCTAAGGAGTGATTTTATTGAAGAAGTTGGTGACTTGATTACCCTTTTTAGCAGAGTGTGAGGCCTCCCATCTTCCTCACAATTCCACAAATGGATGTATCCCTTCATCAAGATCATCCTCCAAGAGAAGTAGGTCATCTTCTAGGGTGAGCAGATCAGCAATGCTCTTCATGAGCAATTGACCAAGGTATCAACTACTTTGAAGTTCTATATGACTTCGTACCTAGTGTACGTTGTGGCCTCCATGCGAACCTTTCTAGGTTTGACAACTAATGGAGATAGGAAGACCACCCTAGTCTACTCATATTACTCTTAGTTAACACTGTAAGGATCGATCCACCATTTTAGGAGGGTAAATGATGCCTTCTTCATAGTATTTTTGTGCCTTTTTGACCCTCAGCTTGAACATAAGAGAATATCTAATGAAGCCTAGATGGTCATCAACGACTATGGTTGTATGTTTCTATAATTTCTCTCTTTTTGCTATCTTCGGGTTGGCTTTTTCTAAGGCTATCCCTATATGCTCCCAAGGTTCCCTTCTACACACTAGACAGATGGAACTAAAAAAGCCAAGTTTCAGGTTTCCAATTGAAATTGGCAGATACTCAATTTTGACAATAGCCAAAGCCAAGGTCATGGAAACAGAGATGCAGTTGGTTACTATGAAACGGTTCAAGAGAAGGGACAATTTTGACTACAAGGGTGTCAAGGACATGATCAGAAGAAAGACTCAATTTCATGAGCCTATGATCGAAGACATCTAGGTAGACCTAAGGACAGCTGAATAAATCAGGAGGATGGACTACAGTAGGCTGACTCTGGAGCAGATTGAATATTTGGGGCTTGCAGATATTTCCTCCAATTTGGTTGATGACAAAAACATTATCAACAATAGATACCTAGCTGAGAAGGTTGTTGACTCTCCTCTTCCTCTAATTCAGTGGTCCCAAAATGAGTTAACTTCTTTGAGGAAGAGATTCGAACCAATATTGGCTAACACTAATGATTGGTTAACAGCCAAAGGAATCACGCTGAAAGAGTTTATTACAGGATCAGAGGCTGAATTCTAAGTAGAAACAAGGAAGAAGGTAGAAAATAGGACCAAGAAAAAAGGTGATGTTCCTTCCCCATCTAGGCCTCACAAGCCTAGAATCATCTTTGTTTCCAAGAAGTCAAAGGTTACTAAAGAGCCAAAATCAATGGCTAAGAGAGTTGGAGAACAAAGCTCCCAAGAATAGGCAGCTCAGCAAATGGAGACAAATGACAAGCCCTCAGAGCAAAGAGGAACTGAGCCTCTACCTTCCCAGGAAGGGGTACGACCACTTACAGACGTATCTCCTTTGCCACCCCTATCTCCTATCAGTGTTCCTTCTTCTGGAGCCGCCTCTCCTTCCAAATTTATGTTTGGTGATCCTTAAGATGCTTCTAGAGATAATCTTCAGTCCTCATGTTCTATTCCTAGTTTGGCATCTCCTTCTTTCAATCTAGGAGAAAGTTTTGCCTTTGATCAATCAACGACCAGTACAGTTTCACCAGTTACTCCAACCGTGACCACTGTTACCACTAGCAGTGCAGAAGTTACCATGGTAACACTAGCTGCAAGAACTGTTACCACAATAGGTACTTCTTTTCTCCCTCCTTGGATGTCAGCTTTCATGCTCAAAAGAAAGAAGCTAGCCATCTCTTTAGATGACTTCGATTTTGGCAAGTTAGTGTCAGTGAAAGCTAAGGCCCCTAAGAGACCAAGGATCCTTTCAAAATTAGTTGAAGAAAAGGGACATAAATTTTTATAAATAGCTAAACCACCGTAAGATGCAACCCTTGAGGGTTTTGACATGAGCAGCTATTCCATTTCTCATGTTAAACTTGGGAAAGCTACGAAGGTCTGAAAAGTGATCTACAGTCTGCAATGGACATCATGATCCAAAAATTTGATAGAGAAAAATAGATGAAGGATTACTATAAAGCCAAGTTAGAGAAATTGACTACAGTAATAAGAAAATTCACCCTTGCCCCTGAAGCGGCAACCCCAGAGGCCTTTTCCATAGACAACCCTGTCATTCAAAAAGCAGAGAAAACCTATATGAAAAGAAAAGTGCTAGAGGATTACATTGAAAAGATGCACACTCAGATAATTTTCTTACTTACAAAGGTTACTGAGAAGACAGACAGGATGAAGAAAGTGAGGATGGATCTAGAGGACCTTGTCTCTCTTATCTCTCAAGACATTGACAGTACGGAGAAATATTCTGGCAAGTGGAGGGAAATGAAAGATCTAAAGAAAAGCACCTTGATTTCCATCAGTGTTATTTCCAACAAAGATTCTTATGTTGAGATTAAGGAACCACTGATATACAGGATTCAGGTACTCAAAGAGCTAATTGAAGATCTTGAGTCTTCCAAGGATGCTAGCGAGAAAAGTGACATAGGCCTATTAAATAGACTGGAAGAACTGCCTTGTGACCTCACCTCCATAGATAATCAGTTTCTCTCAGCAGAAGAGATGATCTGAGGATTCAGGGGTATGATTCAGAGGGATTTTGAAGAAAAAGCATTCTCAATGACTTCTGTGGATACCATTTCAGATACGCAGTTGACTCTAGATAATCTAAGATCTAAGCTAACAAGTCATGCCAAGGCAATCATAGCATTGAAGGACGTTGTAATCAGGGCCAGGGTCATCTTCAAAAACACCATTGCACCAGACAGTATAGGAATTTAGGCATCTATTGCTATGTACGATGCTCATCAGAAGAAATCCAGCGATAAGAGCTGAACCTTTTTTCCCTTTTCTCTTCTCTTCTCATGCACTTTTGTCATGTAAAAGTGCATGCAATTTTGTAATGTGTAATTACATGTAAAAAATTTGGAAAAATATCTCAAAATTCAAAGATGACTCAACTTTGACCAAGATATTTTTATATTATAATCTTTTTAATTTTGAAGGTTTCTCCCTATATATAGTGGAGACCTCTTTTGTAAATCTATCTCTGATAATTGAGAGCAAAAACTCTGCTAAAATTGAGACACTTTTTGAGACTTTGTGCTTAACTTGTAAATCATATTGCATCAAATGAATGAGAAACATGTTTATTTCAGACTTTGTGTTGAAGTAATTTGTGTTATTTAAGAAATTTTTCTTATGTCCTCTTTCCTGATAATCTCTTATCTATTTGATTTAATAAGCAAAGTGTGTGTGTTGATATTATCTGAAGACATTTCTAAAAGATAGAAGAAAGGCTTTGAGCTACTTTTATCTTGGTGATCCTTTTATCCTTTGAAGTTTTAGGCAAAGACTTTGTGCTTCATTTTACTCTATGATTACGCTCGTTCTGGATCAGTGGAGGAGACAATGAAAGACTTTGTGCTTACGTAGGTTTCCTTGTGAACTTTGTTACTTGTTTCAGGAGATTTTCTACTTTTGGCTAGATACCATTCCTGAAAGAAGAGGAATGTTCTTAGCCAACGACCAAGATTTTTCTCTCTTGTTCCTTGGACATCACCTCTGAAAAAAGAGAGGTGGATGCTGTTATACTACCCCAAGTGTTATTTTTTGCTTAGTTATATATATACTATTAACATATAAATATTCATAGAGAACCTCCCCTTGATGAGAGGAGAGATTTACCTAGTCCAGATGTGGTAAACCCTGTTAGGTTATGGAGCTAAAAGCTTCAACCTTTGCAAACTGAGGAACAGATGGTTGCTGAGTTCTACAGGAACCGGCGTCGGCAGCAGGACCGACGTCAGCAGAGACCAGTGCAGAAGGCCACCGGCGACGGTAGGAAGTCGGCCGACGTCGGCAGAACCAGACAAGCAGGGACCGACGTCGGTCACCTGTGTGTTCCAGAACTGCTCGTTTCACGGACAGTTAGTTAAGTGAACGAAGAGTTTGCATGTTGAGACCAGTTAGAGTCTTGCGCTGTGAGGACAATTGTCTAAATTAAGAGTCTAAGTTATTGTTTGAGTTAGGGATCTATTTATAGACCCATTGGCATGTATTATATAAGGCATGAGATAGAAAGGAAGAGTTCCTTCTAGTTGTAAGATCTGTGAGTTGCAGGTTGTTGCAAGCTCATTGGGGATCTACATGTAAGTTTGGTCTTTGAATTGCAGGTTGCAGGTTCATGAGAGATCAGCTTGAAGTGCTATAGAGTGCTTGATGTACCGGCAGGGTTATTACTGACTGGTTGGTGAGGTGAACACCAATTCTGTGTGTGAGTTGGTTGTTGGGACCATTTTTTGTGTAGGAGAGTGTGTGTGAGAAGAATTATTGTACACTTGAGGTGTGGCGAATCTCTGTAAGGTGAAAGAGTGTGGCGGCTCTTTGTTGTATTCTTTTCTGTTAGTGTTAATACAAGATAGTGTATTGTCTCTCATATTCTGTGCTATTGGTGAATTCTAGTTACTTGTGTTTCTGGTTATTTCTGCATATTCAATTGCTTATATTTGGTAATCATACTGTGCTCTTTCTGAGGAGCAAGATCCTAGGAGGTGGGATTAGAACAGGTGTGTTTGTTCTTGGATTTACCTTCCACCTCCCCTCCTCCCAACAAACCCACACTTTTTATGGCGTAAATCTATTTGTGTTGTGGTTGATATACCCATTTTGTCATCAGTTAGTTGACGACAAAATATTCACCCAACATAATTTACTTTTTTAAATTTATAAAAGGAGGGTTATATTTTGTAATTGAAAAAAATTGTTCATTATTTTATTATAAGTATTATAATATTCTTATTTTAAAAAGTGGTCAAATGTATTTATATCTAGTAATTAAAGTAACATCAAATCTTTAATTTTAACTTTAAAACATTTGTATACCTCAAAATCAAAGTCACACCAAACCTTTAAATTTAGCTTGAGAATGTGGACATAATAATCAAAATCATTAAAAAATATAATATTTTGTTATTTTTAAAAATATAGTACAAGAAAGGGACACACAACTATAAATGTATATTCCAAAACAAAGTAAAAAAAAAATTATTCAACCCTCACATATATGGTTTACAGTGCACTCATGTTATAAACATGTAGAGTTGAGGTAGAATTGGTCTATGAAGACCCTAGAGTGTGGAGTTAACCATTCCATGTAATTTTTTTTGATAAAATAGTTTAAAAAATATATCTTTATAAATGATTCTAAGAAGCTAAAAAAACACGTGGTAAATGAGAAAATATTTTACTCTATCAACATACCATAGTTAAGGAATTTCAAAGTCCTTTATGACCCTTGCAATATATTTGACTAAGTGAACAATGGAGTGGGCAAAGAATGATGGCAATGGTGATTTAACTCAAAACCCCAAAATTTATTTTTCATATTATTTTTTTTACTCTCTCCTCCATACATGATGACATGATAAGGAGTTTCTCCTTGTCCTCCATTCATTCAATCATATAAAAATCACCATAAAGAGTCCAATTGGTGTCTAGAAGCTTATTTGTGAACCACTGTAAAATAATTGACCGTTCAAATGAATTTTTGAAGGCACAAATTTTAAAAATCCTAAGGGCATGCCTATCAAAATAAAATACTATCCAAATATTCTAGTTGATAGGTTCAACACCCAGATTTACAAGATGAGACAATTAAACTCGAACATAATAATAATACTTAAAGATAAAATAACTTTTTGTTATTATTCATTAATTCACCCATTTGGAATAGTCATAACTTTTTTTACACATACTTTCCATACTCTACCTTTAAGTGAGGAGGATGAGAGTGACTAGTAAAATGATGTCAAGGGGGAGAGAAACCTCAATGATTAGGGGCCTAATGCTCTCATCAAAAAGAGGTTTTAAATCCAAAACAAATATGAGAGCTTGAGATGACATTTTCATCTTATGGAGTGATTGAAATTATTATTTGAGTGGTTACTTGTGATTTAGAGTGAGCATAAGGTGGCTTGAGGGTAGTGGATGTCACTTGGAGATGAGATTTTGACCTTACATCTCAATTGTTGCAAGTGTTATAGTTGTAATTTTTTGTGTTGATGGATTTCAATTAGTCTTAAGAATTCACACTCATATTACCAATTGAGGTAGTGAATATGACAATAGATCTATTATAATCTATTTTGTGGTTGTATTGTAGCTTATGCTTAACAGACTGATAACGTAAACATGTAATAGATAAGTTAATATATGATACTTGTTGGATGTGTTGTTTATCTCAAATTTTGATATTAGTGAGTTATTTAAAATATTGATGAAACAATAAATTTTAATGACAATGCATTTCTAGGTCCTAACAAGTCTTTGAATTGTGACATAAATCTCCAATTTTGCTTGCCTAATGTTTGCCTTATAACCTAGATTTGTGCCTCAGCCTCCATTTTTTTGAAATCAATAATTCTACAACCTAAAATTGAAAAGGGGATATTTGAAGGCCTACAAAGTCAAGTTCATTGTTATCATGAACTATTTAACCCCTCTAATTTGTTATATCCCTCAAAGATAAATAAAAATCAACAAACATAAATTACGTAATATAAATAAATCTAGAAAGTGTTTTAAGCGTTATCCACAATAGAATGCTAGTTAAGAATTAATAAAATTCAATCATACTTAATGATTAAATGAAATAGAACAGTTATTTATTTATAAATAAAATTAATTAAAACATTAATAAAATTTATGCACATGCCGACTTTGTAACATAGGCATTTTATTCATTACATATATGGTAGTGGGTAGTTTTATCTATTTTTTTTTGGACATTACATATAAAATAATATCCTTAAACTTTGTATGCAACATACCAAAAAATGAAAAGAAAACACCCATTATCATGTATGTAATATGTTATGTGTAATATTGCATTGCATACCAAATATTCGTAAACATGAATAGCATAAGTTTGTGTAGTCATGTTGACTTTATGTTAAATTTTCTCTTCACTTTGTGCTGATTTTATATCATAATAGTCAATACGAAATTAATGAATCCAATAAAAAACTCAAAATTTTTGAAATTTATCTACATAAACAATAAATCAAAATACATAAAATGTAGTAGTGTGATTTTGGGGTTGTATGAGGATGCACTAGAGGGGATTTCAAGATTCTATTTATTGATTTAATTAAATGTGTAACTGGTGCACTTGGCCAAAATATAAGTATGACCTTACAAAATCAAATTTTATTTTTTCCACATGAATCATTATTTTCAATCATGGCTCCCCTCACAAGATATCACACATAAAATATTTATGACATCAACAATCATTATTATCTAGAGAATATTTATAAAAGAGTATGTGTTGGATGTCTTATTTTTCTCATAATAATATGTATTATTGTTCATTACTTAACCTTGTGAGACCATTTTTGGCCTCTCATGGTCAAACACCAACTTGACCATGTGAGGATTTTTTTGGTCTACATGGTAAAACATGCACTTGAACATGAGAGACATTTTACTATTGGTCAAATACTTGCTTGACCATGTAAGGCTATTTTCAGCCTTTCATAGAAAAACAAGTTATTTGACTATGTAAGTTAAAAATTTAATACTTTTATAAAAAAAAATAACTTAAATTTTTAAGTGCTCACTTGAATATCATGATGAAGTAGAATCTTGACAATAATAAGCCTAATTCATTATTTATAAATACACAAATAGTATAGTTTATTTACATTTAGATATTGCATAGGATAATCTTAGCATTATATTGAAGGCTTGTAAAAAATCTAAAAAGATAAAATAAGCATTTGTGTGTGTGTGTGTGTGTAATTTTTTGGCCTCGTATAGTCAAGCATGGTCTTGATAATGAGAAGATAAAAATTATGTTATCATGGTCAAATGGTCAATAATTGTTGTATTAAGTGGCAGTTTCACAACTACTACATATTTTAACTAAAAAAATTATCATCTACCAAGAATGAGTGTGCTTGTTTCTAAAGTGTTGGATCTTTTGAAAGACTACATTTATTGTGATACCATCTAAGATGAATTTTTTTTATACATTAATATGATCATCTAATTTTTATAGTCTTAATTGGACTATTTGACAAGTAGTTTCCCCTAATATTTTAATTGGTTGAGGACCTCATTATTCGCAATAATGTTATCAATTTGAACCCTTTGTTAGGATAGTTAGAGCCCTTCTCCATAATAATTACGAAACACCTTTTCACATTTAAACCTCTTGGGAAACACCCACGTCCACTAAATACTGGTTAATCCAAAAAATAAAAATATATAAAACAAAACAAACAAACTACTCTTCAAGCCCATCACACTCTCGCATAAATCATTCCAAACCATTTTGATTTATAATCTTATTTTCCATTATTAAAAAATTATTAATGAATGTTTATTAATATTGGTGACAGAGATAAGAGAATAAAGGGTTATTAATTTTAAATACATACACTACTTAATGATGTTTATAAGTACTACTTGGACTTAATTATTTGGGGATGGTTAAATATACCTTGAGTTGGAGGTATGTCTTGATTTTTTTTATAATTTATTTAGTGTTGAGAATTTCATTTCTAAGAAGATCATTAATTATCATTTAAATGTTCATTTACCAAATTTTATAACATATTTGGAGAATTTCAAATTAATTACCAACTTATAGATGCTTCCATGTTACATAATTAAAATTTATTTTATTTTGTATGCATTGAATTTATTTTTTAAATTTATAAAAAGAGGATTATATTTTTTAATTAAAAAAAAATGTTCATTAAATTAGTATAAATATTGTAATATTCTTATTTTAAAAAATGGTCAAAAATAAACATATCTAGAAATTAAAGGCACATTAAATATTTAACTTTAACTTGAAAATATTTGTATACCTCAAAATCAAAGTCATGCCAAACATTTAGTTTTAATTTGAGAATGTGTACACAATAATCAAAATCATTAAAAAACCATAATATTTAATTATTTTTAACAATATAGTACATGAAAGGGACACACAACTATAAATGTATATGCCAAAAAAAGGTCAAAAGAAATTATTCAGCCCTGATGGTTTAAAGTGCATTCATGTTGTAAATGTGTAGTGTTGAGAAATAATTGGTTTATGAAGACTCCGAACATGGATTTAACCATTCCATATCAAATTTAATGCGAAGATGGTAGAAAATATATCTTTATAATTGATTTTAACAAGTTAAAAAAATACTTGATAAAAGAGAAAATGTTCTACTTTGTCAACATACCACAGTTAAGGAATTTTAAAATCCTTTATGACCTTTACAATAAATTTGACCAAGTGAACAATGTAGTGGACAAAGAATGATGGCGATGACGATTTGACCCAAAACCGCAAAATTTATTTCACATATTATTTTTTTAACTCTCTCCTCCGTGCATGAGGGCATTATAAGTAATCCCCCTTGTCCTCCATTCATTTAATCATATATAAATAACCATAAAGAGTCCAATTGATGTCTAGAAGCTTATTTGTGAACCACTACAAAATAGTTGACCATTCTATTGAATTGTTAGAGGCATAAATTTTGACAAGACAAAGGGCATGTCTGTCAAAATAAAGCACTATCTATATATCCTAGTTGATAGGTTCAACTCCCAAATATATACCATTAAAGAGATTATTTTTTTAGAATTTAGATTGACAGTGTCAGCATGACCAGTTTCATGGCACGACATATGACTAATGACATCAAATCAATGGTCTTAATTGCTATCTAATATTAAAAAAATTATAATTTTAAATCATTACATTTAAAATGCATTCATATCTATTAACATCTTAAAGTTATCCCTAACCATGTATTTATGGGATGAGACAATTAAACTCAAACTTTATAATAATAATAATTAAAGAAAAATAATTTTTTATTATTATTTCTAAAGTCACTTATTTTGAATGGTCATCACTTTTTATAAACGTGCTCTTCTTAATCCACCTTTAAGTGAGGAGAACGAAAGCGATTAGTAAAATGATGTCAAGGGAGAGAGAAACCTCAATGATCAGTGGCCTAATGCCAAATTTCTCTCATCAAAAATAGGTTTTAAATCTAAAACAAATATGAGAGCTTGAGATGACATTTGCATTATATAGAGTACTTGAAATTATTAGATGTTGTTACTTGTGGCTTGAGGGTAGTGGATGTCATGTGGAGATGTGATTTTCTCAATTGTTGCAAGTGTTATAATTAGAATTTCTAGTGTTAATGCATTTCAATTAGTCTTAAGAATTCACACTCATCTTATCAGTTGAGGTGGTGGGTTTGACATTAAATCTATTATAAGCCATTTATGAATGTCTTGTAACTTATGTTTAACAAATTGACAACATAAACACATAATAGATAAATAGAATGTTACCTAAGAATTAATAAAATACTCAATCATATATATTGATCAAATAAATTAAAAAATATATTTAATTATAAATAAAATTGATTAAAATTTTAATAAAATTTACGTTCAAATCGACTTCTAACATCAAAAACTGAGAAAGGTACAAAATATTTATAAAAACTTTTAAATATTTCAATAATTGAAGTCGATAAAGATTCTTGTTCCATCATTTCTTTTCGAAGATAAAAAGTTGTCAATGCTATGCTTTTATTTCTGCACTAATGAGTAATTACATATTATAAAGAAAAGAAGCTTTGCCAACCGTTTTGTTATTATAGTATATTATTATTACTCTAGTAGTAGTCAATTGCATCATATAATTCCAATCTTATCTTATAAAACCGTTGGGAGATATAATATAAATATAAATCATTAACACTTTGACTTAAATAACTTTTAAGGATAAATATATAACATTTTGACTTAAATGTTGATGTTGAGCTTTTCTTGACTTTTTCTTTCCATCAACCATTAATAAATGGAGTGCAAGTTTTTGGTGTTTTTTTAATGTGAATATAATTATTAATAAATGGATTACAATACATTAAGTGTTAGTTAATAAAAGGAATAATAATTTGGTGAATTTAAAGGGATAAAAATGATATATTTTAATATAATATTATAAGAGGTTTGTTAAAAAAACTAAACTCAATAATATAAGAGGTTTGTTTTAAATTTGAATATGATGAGAGACAATTGTATACACTCCATTTTTTATAATATTTTAACTGAATTTTATAATTTAAATGGAGTGTAAAACATTAAAAACTTACTTCTAGATTTATTTCATTTAATTTTTTTTCATATACATGTTCTTAGATTTTGTGTTGCAATTTCTATGTATTTACAATATCTAAATATTATTTCATGTCATAGAGTGTTAATGAAAATAAATTTGATTTAAGGACTTATGTTCAACATGATGTTGTTAATTTCATAAAGGAAACAGCTATATATATATATATATATATATATATATATATATATAGGAAATAAATTCAGAATATGCACAAAAAATGATCCATAGTAGAATACCATCTAGATAATAATTGATAATGCTCTCCCAAATAAATTACAATATTATTTTATATATAAGTTAAATTGAATTCAAAATTCACAATATTGTCCCACATGTCAATTTCTAATGGGTAGAAATGGAAAAAGTGAGAAGGGACAAGCATACCCATTTAGAAAAAGGGGAGAGGGAAAACCACTATCTAGAATCATATTATATGATTTAGAAAGTGGGACAAAAAGGATAAAAAGGTGTAATGAAGGGTGTTCCAAAGATATGAAAAGGGGATTTAAGGGTTCTAAAGTTGATAAGAAATCAATATCACTCAATTTGGACCAAGTTAACTATACATAAATATTTGTATAAAACTAAAAAAATAAAAGTCATGGGATCATTTTTGGATACTACATTAACATATGTATAATTGACATGTAGGTTGGTTTTTTATTTAGATTTTTAATGACATGAAAATATTATTTAAGTTTTTTTTTTCACTATTATAGTTTATAAGCTATTATTAAGTAAGACACCCCTTGAAATTTTGGCATGCTACCTCCCTTATGGAGGATACATACCTTCACCATCAAGCCCACTCAAGTTGTACTATTTATAGATATAACACTTTATGCGAGGGAGATTTAAGTGCCAAATAGTCTAGTGCAAGATGTCATCATCATTATGAACTCAAAACCTTCAATGTATTTTATAATAATAAAATGATCATGGTGGTGATGATGTCAAGCATAAGGGAACTATGCATTTAGTCCCTTTACTTACCATTGATGAAGCTATAAACTTAGATAACATAAGATAAGATAATGATATTAATGTTCATGAAAAGAAAAAATTGGCTCATAGGGATGAAAAAATTAAAATAAGGATGGGGTGTGGAAATATAACTCCAACAAACCCTAAAATATATAAATAATAAAATATGTGAAAATAAATTATATCCTTTAATGCCTTTGAAATCTCACTATATCTACAACCCTATAACAAGGTCACTTCCTACTAGATCTTGAAAAAGAAAAAGAAGCACTCATTCAAGTGTAGAGCATTGTATAAGTAAAGTCTCTTGCCAGATGTTGGTGAAGTTTAAACATATGTCGAAGAAAAGGACAAAACATATTTTAACATCATAAGTTATGAACGTTGAGAGAGAGAGAGAGAGAGAGAGAGTATATGAGCCTCTAAAGAGGAAAAGTGATCACCCCTTGATCTTATAATAAGGAGAACATCTAAATACAAAATGGTCCTCAGTTTTAGGCTCCATGTAAAAAATATGACAAATATGATGTACCTAAAGAATATGGTGATTTGTCTTTATGCATAGGAGGTGTGAACAAACTTTGAATTGTGCCAATAAAACCCTCAAACTATAAGGTAATTGTAGTCAAGTGTAGCCTAGATATTAGATGAGCCCATCCTCAAAATGAATATATATATAATTTAATAATAAAGATGCTTTGAATAAATAGGTTCCCTAGGATCTAACCATATAGACTGAAGGCAAGATTTATAGATCTCATCTTTGATACCTTTATTTATCTCTCCTTTGGATACATCTAGTGTATCACTTGGAAAATTATGTAGAGGGACTCTATCCATTCATTTTCTACAAGGCCTAGTAGAGTAGAAGCCTTAGCATACTAACAAAATTTTATCATATGTCATGCCAATTGCATAGGGTATTTGAATGCTTGAGATGGGTACACAAATAAATGAATCAAATAGTTGGTCACCTTCCTAAGTTTTTGTACTATAATCACCACTTGAAAGATCACAATAGTAATGAGTGAAGTTGTACCAAATTCAATGAGAATGATGTCTTGAGGGACTGATCTTTTAACATGGAGATGCTTTCATAATATGGAGGTAAGCACTCTTTCAATCAAGCTTTTATCAAAAAATTTAGAGTAAGGCTCCCTGTTTTGGACCCATATAAAAGAGTAGGTGTAACAAGTGAATAAAAGAGGTAAATATTTATCTAGATATCTAGAAACTAAAATTAAAAACCATTATTTCTCAAGAGTGGTGAGGGGAATATTCATTTATTTAGAAATTTAGGTATGATACTTTTTACAATACATTGTGACAAATTGGAAATATTTGTGTGTATATCAACATCCTTGAATTTCATGGAATCAAACATTTTTTTAGCATGTTTTTTACTATCTTATCAAAAAAATTGAAACATATGTATGGAAAGGGTTGTAGTCTGACTGGTGAGGATAATGGTTGCTTATATCCAACCACCAATGTACAAATCCCTCTCGATACTTGATATAGAGAGTTCAACAGTTAAGGCAAATATTTTGCCCTAGGTGATTTTGATAGTGTGAATGTCTCTTACTCATGGCTGCTTAGCGAAAGGAGCTCACTGATTTAGATGTATGCTTACTCAAAATTATAAATCCTCTATATGTTTATTTCTAAATTATGGGCTGAAAAATGTTGACTTTCTATATAGTTCAGTGATTCCATGTAATGCCTTCAAGCATATAAAAATGTGTTTTATCCACATTTTTACTAGAACTAGGTTGTTTCAAAATATATATTTCAATTAATCATTTTATTTTATCTATATTCCTTTCTTTGCAAGCACACATATCCTCACTAGTATGGATCATGGATCAATGCCACATAAACATGATCCCTTCCAATAAGGGAAAGAGTTACCAATACCAAAATGATAAGAAAACCTTCATAAAAATAATGGTATCATTAGTGGAATCAAATAGTTCTCCAATATGCTCAAAAATAATACCAAATATTATTTGGATGACATTAGTTAAATGGAATGGGGGGTTACTATATTATTTTTGGAGAAATTATTATGAGAGAGGAAGGCACTTCTCATCAACACATTCCTATCACACAATATAAGAATGCATTTTTCCCTGATGGTTGTGATCAAAATGTATCCTTTCTACATGAATTAAAATTTGTGAGGTGGTGAGTTGAGGCTTTTTTCTTTGCTAGGGTTTCACCTATGCATGTTGATATTGTAGTTTCTTCATCTGTAGCCTTCATACCATAGTTATTGTTGGATCCTATGTGATAGTTGCATTTATTAACCCTTAACGATCATTGCCTTAGGTCGACCTTAGCCTATTTAATCTTCTCCTCTCGATCACATCCATTATTAAAGTCATGATGGAGGAAGGTGAAGTTTTGATCTATGGTGCCCTCACTCAAGTGACCAAAGAAATTTGTCCCAAAATTATACAATGATGTATTGAATCTTAACCCCATGTTATATTTTCTATGCCTGAATTTAATTTTTCTTGCCAATAGATGGAACAGTTCTAATTAATAGTGTATTGTGTAGGTCACATCCCCTTTTAAAACATACTTAAAACCTAGGTGTAAATGGCTTGGAATAATCATGTCATTAATCTAGAGAACACCAAAAACATGGCCAAGGGATTATTTTTTTCACACTCTACACACCCTACTCATGTGGGTGTGATAATGAATAAATTCACTAGTCAGTGTATTCATAATAACTTGATGGTCCTTTCACCTTGGACCTGAGATTTTTTTGAGCATACTAATTTGAAAATCCTCATCTTGGTTGAATTCCCTAGGTTGCCTCTGCCTTATTGACATTTCATAAAATAAATTGTGGATTCTATTGGATGTTTTATTTTCATGAACCTACTAGATTTTATTCAGCTTGACCCCAAAAAAAGTTTGTGTCAAAGTGTATTTTTCTACAGATCTCAAAGTTGAGATATATGTTGGTGACTCTCACCATTCTCAACGTGTTCTCTATATTAATTTTCCCAACACTTTCTTCCATTGTCAAGCCATGGACCACAAGATAAAATATTTCCCACTATATTTCCTCACAACATGTCAGCTCCCAAACCCAATTCAAATAACCCCTAGGATACTTAGGAGTGTGGGTGGAAAATTGTTTAGGGATGAAAAATAACTGTAATAAGGGTATTTCTAATTAGAACCTTATTAGCAATAATAATTCATCTTCTAGTTTTGCACCTCAAGTGCCACTACAAATTACTCAACCTTTTAGTGAGTCTCCTCTAGTTACTTAACCTATAAAGGATCATGTCCAAACTAAATCTAAAATGATAAAGCCCAAATTCTATAGCACTTTCATGATCACAAATGTTTTGGCCAGTTCATAAGTTTCTTCAAATATATATCCTAACTATTTTTCTCTCCCTCCACATATTTTTTCCCATCTAGGAGCAAGAAAGCACTCATTTATTCCTTCTTAGGAATCTTTGGCTCACTCTCATAGTTCCCCTATTTGATAAACTATGGATGAGGAAGAGTATGTGGTAGATTTTGCACATCGAGGTTGTTTCAACTTCTTGATTTTATGCATTCTCACAATGCACAATCCTTGAAAAATCATTATGAATTCGTAAAGGTCTTATATTTTGAGAATATGTCTCTTGATACCCATAATTTATGAATTTGTATTCATGTAATGTTTAAGGTCTAATATATTCATCTCTTAAGTATGTTATACAAGACTTTTGGAAAAAATTTGTAGATTTGAACATTATCTGCCTTCAAGATATAAGGTGGAAATTGTCCTTCTTTCTACTATCAATAAAGTGATTTGGCCCTATAATATAGTTTTAAAAAGAAATCATGACCTGGGTCATGGCATCCTTATTACATTTATTTCTTCAAAATGGCATTCGCATTATGTCAAATCTACCTCTAACACCTCACATTGTGTCTTTTGGGTACTTTTCAATGTAGATAACTATTCTTTTGGTATAATTAATGTTTATGCCTCAAATGACACCCATTAAGGGATGACTCTCTAGTGGTGGATTGCCATTTATTTTTTAGACACACACTAGGCTATTTTTGGTGACTTTATATAGTAGAACAACATGTTGAAAATATTGGCCATTTGTCAATGCATTAGTTAGCTAGTGAAATGGAAGCTTGGATTTTCATGCAAAATAAATGGGTTTTATGACCCCAACATTGATAGTGATCCCATGTATGAAGTATGGTACACCTAGACCAATATTTGAGGTTGATTTGATCATGTGTTTAAATTACTTGTTTGGGATATGCTATCCATGCAACTATACTTCTCATTTAACATTTTTTTTGCTATTAGTTAAATCCATGCCATATTTTTTCCTTTCCAACCATTTAATGATCCAATTTCACATCACTTAGTAGCTAAAAAAGCCAAAAATTAATAAAACTCATTTTTTATAGATACAACTTTATTAGAGCATGGTCCCTCTATCACCCACATTCATCCAGTTTAGAATTTAGTTCGCTGACCAACTCAACAACTAGTCTAGATTTAGTAGTAGTCTAATGCACTCACTTGCATTATCAAATTTTTTTGAATTTATGGCTAACATTTGCTTAAGGTACGATGGCACTCTTATTATGCCACCTCCTTGGATTTGAGCCATGTAATGATAGTGCCTAATAAAATAACCTTCAATGAACCATTATAGTTATAGGTGGTAGGATTAAAACAATGCATCCAAGTTATAGATAATTACAATGCTATAGGGGTTCAAATCCACACACATTTGCATTGCCTTAAAGTGAGTGATGGAGTTTCCAAATATTTTTTTCAAATGCTCAAAGCTAAACATACCTCATAAGATATTAAATGCATATAATATTTCATTCAATGCCTTATTGAAGTGTCAAACATGCTCCAAAACTTTGTGAGGCACTATCAGTAAGTGTTCATAGCTCATGAACCTTCCCTAAAGTGACAACAATCTCTTAACCAATGCCTTGAGGTTATCCCTTATAAGCTAAATCATGTTCAATAGGTTGAATGTGATAGGAAACTTTCCATTGAGGATTTGTATGAATCAATTATGTGAATGGCTAATGACAAATATCATGGTTTTGATGGATTTCATTTTGAATTCTACAAAAAAATGTCAGATATTATTGAGCCAGACTTATTCTAAGTCTATTTCAATGGCTTCCACACCTAGTCCTTGGGTTTTAGTATTAAAAAAAGACACATCTAATTTATCCCAAACAACGAGACATTGAATTAATTTGTAATTAAACATTATCACTTTGATCAATGTCTCTTATAAGATCATTACTAAAGTGTTAATGATTTGTATTCGCCACCTTCTGCTTTTAATTATTCAACCTGAGCATACCAACTTCATTCAAGGTAGGTACATTTATTTTTAAATCACTCTCAATTATGGCTTTATTTGGATGAATTAAAAGTGAAACTAAAACTTTCCTTTGCATATAAGGTGTCAACTAAGGAGATTGTCGAGGTAATTCCAACTGACTTGTTTCACAAAATCATAATCACCTCTTCTTTCCCTTGGTGGAAGATAGGAAATGGTATGTTGACATCGCCTTACAAAATTACATTTCATGTAAAGGGTATGAACAAATTTCTCCACATCTACCTATGGTGGATAAGCTTAATGCCAGATGAGATATTCATTCACCCATTTTAGTCTAGGGTAAACAATTTCAAACTATTTGGTTTGCTTGTGTCGAACCTAATCTTGTTCTTTTTGCTTAGTGTATACTACACCAAGGTCTTTGTATTGGGAGAAGACTAGTTAAAATAGGAGTGTGCATCCCATTTTCCCATTATACAGACATTTGTAGACTTTTATGCACCTATTTTGGTTATGTTCTAAGGCTCAAGTCACATGGTTTTGGATCCCTGATTTTTTAGACCCTTTCACCCTGAGCCTTTCAACTAGCATCATATTCTCCTCGATGATAATCTTAAGATGTTACTTCAGAACACTCAAGTTTGGCATGCTTTTAGAGGGTAAATCTTGTTTTGGATATGGAAAGAAAAAAATTCAATTATGTTCTCTAATGTTATTTTTGATAATCACTTTGTTATTTATAATAAGTCTATGGTTATTTCTATTTTTTTTAAATTAGTTATTCTGTATATTGAGCACCTATAAAGCATTATTCATAATTGGGAGGATATTCTATGAAATTTGGATCACGTGTCACCTTCCTCTCTAAGGAATACACCACTGAGAGGTGGTAGAGGCCTTCCTTGGGGTGATGTTTATCTCAACTAGTCATGGAAACATTCTCATAATCACTCCTAGGGTTCTCCTAAAAAGGCACCACTCTGATTTCCCAACTCCTCATAGAGGGTAGGGTTATCCACCTCCACATTCACCTCATGCTCAAGGGTGGGGATCTCCACCTCCCTTGAGGTAGTAAAGATGGAGTTATACCCATGATAGTTCTCAAGGTGTTTGACAGTCATCACTGTATAAAGTGATCCCTCGACTTGTTTTGGCCATTTCCCTCTATTGCAGGTTATGGATGTAGAGTTTTAGGATGAAGGTGCTCAAAAAAACATTGGCTCTAGTTAGGACCCTACCTTTGGTGGAGATAATCTAATGGTTATCTTTTTTGATGTTATATATCTCTTCTAGGTTTGGCCTAGTTGGTTTTTTGTTATTTTCCTAGGCATGGCCTAGTGTGCAAACTTTGTGGCATGCCCTTTATCACATCTTTTTTGTGAATAGTCTTTTATATTTTTTTTATTATTAAAAATTTAATAATAAACGTTTATTAATATTGTTGACATAGATAAGAGGATAAAAGTTATTAATTTTAAATACATATACTACTTAATGATGGTTATAAGATACTACTTGATTATTTGGGTATGGTTAAATATGCCTTGAGTTGGAGGTAGGTCTTGATTCTTTTTGTAATTCATTTAGTCTCAAGAAGTTCATTTATAAGAAGATCATTAATTGTCATTTATAATTCCATTCACCAAATTTTATAACATATTTAGGAAATTTCAAATTACTTACCAAGTTATAAATGCTCCCATTTCACATAATTAAATTTTATTTTATTTTGTATGCATTGAATTTACTTTTTTCATTTATAAAGGGAAGGTTATATTTTTTAATTAATTTTTTTTAAAGTATTGTAGCAGTCTTATTTAACAACGTGGTCAAAAGTAATTATATTTAGAAATTAAAGTCACATCAAATCTTTGAATTTAACTTTAAAATATTTGTATACCTCAAAATCAAAGTCACACCAAACCTTTAGATTTAACATGAGAATGTGTACAAAATAATCAAAATCATCAAAGAAATATAATATTTAATTATTTTTTAAAATTATAGTACATGAAAGGGACATAATTATAAATGTATATGCTAAAAAAATGTCAAAAGAAATTATTCAAACCTAACATATATGGTTTAAAGTGCACTCATGTTATAAATGTGTAGTGTTAAGGTAGAATTGGTTTATGAAGACCCTCGATTATGGATCTAACCATTCCATGTAAAATTTAATGAGAAAATGGTAAAAAAAATATATTTATAAATTATTCTAATAAGCTAAAAAATGGTTGGTAAATGAGAAAATGTTTTACTCTGTTAACATACCCCAGTTAAGGAATTTCAAAATCCTTTATGACTCTTGCAATAAATTTGACCAAGTGAACAATGGAGTGGGCAAAGAATGATGATAGTGGTGATTTGACTCAAAACCAAAAAAAATATTTCTCATATTAATTTTGTTACTCTCTCCTCCATGAATGAGGGCATGATAAGGAGTCCCTCCTTGTCTTCCACTTCCATTCATTGAATCATATAGAAATCACCATAAAGAGTCCAATTGATGTCTATAAGCTTATTCATGAACCACTATAAAATAGTTGACCATTTCACTAAATTTTGGGAGGCATAATTTGTGACAAGCCCAAGATCATGCTTGTCAAAATAAATCATTATCTAAATATCCTAGTTGATAGGTTCAACACCCAATTATACCATTAAAGAGATTAATTTTTGAGAATTTAGATTGGTAATGTCACCATGACTAGCTTCATGCCACAACATATGACTAATGAAATTAGATCAAATGGCCTTAGTTTCTATCTAATATTAAAAATTTGGTAATTTTAATTCATTACATGTAAAATGGATTCATATCTATTAACATCTTAGAGTTATCCCTAACCATGTATTTTTAGGGTGAGACAATTATACTCATACTTTATAATAATATTAATTATATAAAAATAAGTTTTTATTATTATTCATAAAGTCACCCATTTGGAATGGTCATAATTTTTCTACATGTACTCTTCTTACTCCACCTTTACTTGAGGATAATGAGAGTGACTAGTAGAATGATGTCAAGTGAGAGAGGAAGCTCAACAGTCAAGGACCTAATGCCAAGTTTCTCTCATAAAAAAAAGGTTTTAAAGCCAAAACAAATGTGAGAGCTTGAGATGAAATTTTCATCCTATGGATTTCTTAAAATAATTATTTAAGTGGTTACTTATGATGTAGAGAGAGCATAAGGTGGCTTGAAGATAGTGGATGTCACTTGGAGATGTGATTTTGACCCTACATCCCAATTGTTTCAAGTGTTATAGTTATAATTTTTAGAGTTGATGGATTTAAATTAATCCTAAGAATTGACACTCATCTTACCAGTCTAGGTGGTGGGTTTAACATTAGATCCATTATAAGTCATTTATGGTCATCTTGTAACTTATGCTTAACAGATTGATAAAGTAAACATGTAATAGATAAATTAATGTATGATACTTGTCGGGTGTGTTGTTTATCTCCAATTTTGATGTTAATGTGTTATTTTAAATCTTGATGAGACAATAAATTTTAATGATAACACATTTCTAGGCCCTAACAAGTCTCTGAATTATGACATAAATCTCTAATTTTGCTCACCTAGTTTTCACCTTATGACTTAGATTTGTGTCTTAACCTCTATTCTTTTGAAATCAATAATTCTAAAATATAAAATTGATAAGGGGATATTTTAAGGTCTACAAAGTCAATTTAATTATTATCATGAAATAGTTAACCCCTCTATTTTATTATATCCCTCAAAGATAACATAGAAATCAACAAACATAAATTATATAATAGAAATAAATCTAGTAAGTGTTCTACGAGTTATTCATAATAGAATGCCAGTTAAGAATTAATAAGATTTCAATTGTAATTGATGATAAAATGAACTAAAATAATTATTTATTTATAAATAAAAGTAGTCAAAACTTTAGTAAAATTTACGTGCAAGACGATCATCTACTTGTAAAGAAGTAAGATCAGCGTCTACTATCTATTTTGATTTGAGACCCATTTATCTAGATTCTATAGAGGGATAATTCTAACCCCATAAATAATCATCAAATATTATATTCAAGTTGTTTATAGTCTTCCAATACAATAGGCATTCAACCAACCTACTTACTATAGTCAATATGTTTATAAATTGATTGCATCCACCAACCTTTTCTCTTATCGATAAGATGAGGGGAGGATACAACCCATGACCATATAGTTATAGCAATAGGAATGAGAAATCAATATTATATATATTATATTAGGTATTCAATAGTTAAAATCATGGGCTCATGAAATTGGGTCTTTCTTCAGATCTTATCCTTGACATCCCTATAGTCAAAATTGGACCTTCTCTTGAACTACTTTATGGTGACCAGTTGCATTTTTGTCTCCATTACCCTTGCTTTGGCGGCAATCAAAACTGAGTATCTACCAATTTCTATTAAGAACCTAAAACTTGGCTTTTTTAGTTCCATTTGCTTAGCGTGTACGATAATAATTTGCCTACACATCTCTATTAGGATTAATTTGTTAGATGGAAATTGAGGGAGCATGTAAGGATAGCCTTGGAAAAAGCCAACTCGTAGATAGCAAAAGGAGGAAAATTGTAGAAACATGCAGCCAAAGTCATTGAAGACCATTCAGGCTTCATCTGATACTCTTTTTTGTTCAATCTGAGGATCAAAAAGGCACAAAAACACTGTGAAGAAGGCATCATTTACCCTCTTAAAGTGACAGATTGATCTTTTTAGTGTCAGCTGAGGGTAATATGAATAAATTGGGGTGGTTCTTCTGTCTCCTTTGATTGTCAAACCTAGAAAGGTTTGCATCGAAGCTGTAATGTACACTAAGTACGAAGTCATATAGAACTTTGAAGTAGTAGACACCTTTTTCAACTGCTCATGAAAAGCATTGCTGATCACTTGTTTCCCTTGTAGAATTATTTTGATAAAAGAATACATCCATTCATGGAATTGAGAAGAAGATGGTAGACCTCATACTCTACTGAGAAGAGTAATTAAGTCACTGACTTCTTCTATGAAATCACTCTTCAGAAAATTTTATAGCCATCTAGACAAGTTGGTTCTGGGAGTCTTGAGCCACCTGTTATTCATCACCTTTTTTGCCCTCTCGAGATCTTTGTCATACTCTTTCTATGCCTTAATGAAGTTGATTTTCAACACTTCAATAGCAGGAGGGCACATGAAGACTTCATCGATAAATTTGGGGTCCAGTCAAATTATTGTGTTACCACTAGCATCTGACACTGACCTGGTCTCTCTGTTATAGAACTAGGCACACCAGAGGATGAACTTTGTGTGATGCACTGCCATAGAGAAAGAGGATACTAGGTGGATGTTTCTCTCAATGATTCTTTTCACCTCTGAGCTCAGGTTGGTCATCTTGGTTCTCTCCATGAACTCAGCCATATCCACATGGCCAATCTCTATATCTGTATAGTCATCAACATTAGAAGTGACCGAGGTGATTGGGAAAATACCTTGGTACTGGTACTTCATGGCCTTCAACTTCTTCAGAGAAGTTTCAGTCATTGGGATGAGCTTTGGTTGAGAGGGCATAGATGAACAAGAATCCTCAGGGGGTACTACAATAAGAATCATGATCATGTAATTAGGGAAGAATGGGCAAATTAGGGAATTTGCATGTTGGGTGATCATGACCAAAAAAGGGCACTTGACAAAGCCAAGGTGGAAATGGGTTGGAAAGCAAGAGAAAAAAAGGGGAGAAAGCAAAAAATAGAAGGAATGAAAATTTCTCCAGAATTAGAGAAATTGGAGAAAAAGATGCAAGGACAGCAAAATTTGTTGCTCCTGCATATGGGAGAGTCAATGTGCACAGGCGATAAATTTTTTTGCTTGTGTGTGTGTTATAAAAAAAAGGCACGGGCGGCAAATTTTTCTGCCTATGCATGCTTGGCAAGAAAGAGTGTAAGGGCGACAAAATTTGTCGCCCTTGCACTTAGGTCAGGTAGATCTACATCGACGGCAAAATTTACCATCGGTGTAAGAGAGAAGGGGTGGGGCACTTGGTAAGGGTAGTGAAATTCACCGCCCTTACAAGTTGGAAGCTTTGTGGGAGAGAAGGGAGGGTGGTGAAATTTGCTTCCCTATCATGGGAGAAGAGGAGGATGGCTGACGGGGAGAAAGTGAAGAGGAAGAAAGGAAATCAGTCTAAGGAGAGAGAGAGAGCCTAGATTGGAGGAAGAGAGGAAAACCAAAACAAAACTAAAAATAAAACCTAAGAAAGAGGAAAAATAAGAAACAAAATGTAAAAAAAGGACGTACCTAGAAAATAATGCATGTACAATCTAGGGATTAGTAATGTAGTTGCACAGGAAGAAATGGTGCAAGACCCCTATGTGAATAATATTGCTTATGATATGGATTCTTATCTCTCTTATAATACTCATTTAGGGGTACAAAGCCAAGATCTATTGGCTAACTATCTAGTTAACACACCACCTTATTCAGAGCATGACGAAGAACAAATTGTGAAATACCTAGCTATAGTACCCATAGTGGATGAGCCAGTTCTTCAATAGTCATATTTTGCTAATACAGCTTCCACGTATGATCTATTTTTGTTTGAGAAATATTTGTTAGAAAATAAAGATGAGATTTTAGTTAGAGCCATAGAGGTAGGGGCCAAGTTTTCAGCAGACTTCCCCCATGAAAATTTACCAATTCTAGTAAGAGTGCCCCACAATATCATTTATGATCAATAGGCTTCTTCTAGCAATCTTATGGCTCTAGTCCAAATGACGTATCAAGACCCCAATATATCCAATCGAGGTAAAAACATCATGTAAGATCATGTTAACCAAATGCAAATAGCATATAAAATGTGCCTAAATTTAACATGTGATTTCAATTAGATGAACATGGTGAGTAAGCCCCTTATTGACCTAGTTCCTTCGATAAGAGTGTTGATAGAATTAATTGGACAATAAAATCTGAGTTCCAACCCATTCTTACAAATCACTTCGATAGATAACTTGATGCATATGCATATTATTAAAGAAGTCTCTTCTACCTCTATAGAATAATAAGCCAAACGTAATGGACAAGGTGCAAACAATGTCCAATCTCGATCAAAGTGGTACTAACACACAAACAACTAGCCAATAACATGTGCCTATAGTTAATCCCATGACTAGATCATCATACCAAGGAATAGGAGTTTTTTCACCCCAACCTCAACCAATTGCTTTCTCAAAGTATACAACCTATGAGATTAGGTAATCAAACAATGTCTAATGTCATGCCTTAATGACAAAATGTGATGAATTATACTCCTCAATAAGTAACAAGTAGTATTCGACAACAATAGACACAACCTAGTATATCAATACAATAGAGGACAAATACATTATTGCCTCAATCAAGGGAAACCAATATTCCACCTTGCCAGGTAATGATGAACATACCTTTTCAGTTGTAGGGTAATATGCTAACTCAAAACCAAGCAATGACTAGTCAATAATGTACAAATATTGGTTAACGACAGATGCCAAATCTATAACCAGCTTTCACTGCCTCAAAAGGATTCATGCAAAAATTAGGTCCCCATGTTTCTTAAGTACCTATTAGATAACCAATGGTTCAAAATGTGCTATAAATTTAGAGATAGGGTCTTGGTCCACATGTTCTCACTCAACAACAAGGTTTGATTAGTTAGTAGCATGTCCCTTTTCAACCACAATAGGTATAGTATAGTTGTATCCCTTCATCCCAACTAGAAAATCCTTGAAGTCAAACCTTTATCACCAACCCAAACTAGAATATTGTACAACCAAATGTGTAATTTCATGTACATCCTAATCCACGTATGTGTATTCTTGGTCCATTCCCTAACCAAGCCAATATACCTCAACAGGTGTCTCCATCATACCCTGGTCAAATTGTCCCACTTGTGACCTCTCAACCATCCACCCAAACTAATTTTCTCCCTTAAACCAATATTCCTTCTAGTTTCCTATCCCAAGAATTACAACAAATGAAGGATGCAATTTCTGTTATTCAAGTGGGGAAGCAAACTAAAAAGTTTAAATTGGATGACATGTGTTCCTATCCATTCAACATGGATTATTTGTAGATACCATTTCCTCTAGGATATGAACCACCCAAATTTGACTAAATTCTTTGTTACATGTCAACTAGTGGCATATATCAACATATACCTTTTGTTGTTGTTTCCAAGGAGATTGATTAGACAAACCTTGGAGTGGGTTTTAAAGTTGCCCAAGAATTTAGTAATAGACTTTGATGATCTTTTTGATAAATTTGTGTAGCACTTTTCCTAAATTCTCGAGCATGAGAATTCATTAGTGGAACTGACACAAGCAAATAAAAAAGATGGGGAGAGTTTTTCAAGTTGTGTACAGTGATGGAGAGCCCTTGCAAGTTTTTTCACCCATATTTTACTAGATAAACAATTAGCCATTGTGTTTACTAAAAATTTGCATAGTGATATAGTTTACTGTCTGGAACTACAATGTGCACATACATTCAAAGAGATCATTGATAAAGGTTTATTGATTAAGTGGGTACTCATCAATAAAAGAGTCATCAAACTTAATTCTACCAATGAGGGAAATGGCCAACAACAATATCCTAATCAAATGCAAGCATCACAACCAACACAGACCAATAACCAAGAAAGACCAAAAAAATCAACTATAATAGGAATATAATGGGAAATGGAGTAACCAAATCTCATCATGTCCAAACTATGTAGACATCATTCGCACCACCTTTTTAGCTTACTCCTACTTAGTAACCTCTCTAACCAATGCTGCAAGCACAACAACCAAAACCTACACAACAAATATAGTAGCCTTTACCATTGCAAACCCCTCCTCCTAAGAGAGTCGTACCTGCATGTCAAGTCTTTAGTGACTTAGGAGAACCTATTGAATATTTATTTCTCAAGTTTTTTTCCACTAATATGATTAGTTGGCCTATACCAAAGCATTATCTGCAAGGCATTCCTTATCCTGATTGGTACCATGAAAATGAATTTTGTGACTATCATCAGGTTAAAAGGCATAATTTATGAAGATGTGTCCAAATCAAGCATTTAATTGAGAATATGTTGGAGAATGGGGAAATAACATTGGATAATGGTGATTTCACTTCCAATCAGACTATTGGGATTTACCAAAACCCCTTTCCTTGATATAACAATCAACAACAACAAAATAATCAATAGCAACAACAACAACCAGTGCAGTAGAAAAATCAACAATATTAAAATCAAAGGCCGAACCAACAAAATCAATAAAGTCAGCAACATAACCCATAATGAAAAAATAATGGACAAAACCAAGGTCAGAACGGTAACAACCAACAAACCTACCATGCAATTGCAAATGACTACAATAGGGTTGTAGATCATATTGCAGGGGGTAGCGTTAATACCATCTCTATTAATCCTAGACCAAACACTAATCATCCTAGACCATTTCTAAACAACAATATTTAACCAAATTACATGGATAATCCTTGTTTGACATGGGATTTCATATAAGTAAACCAACAAACTAGGACTACCCCTTTCGAATCTTATAGCAATAACTCGATCTTGCCACATGACCACATGCAAGTGCACTGACAACCAAGACTTGTCATGTCTGGTCCCACACCATTTCCAACATCGATTAACAATAATGGTCCAATATTTAATCCTAATTGTTCAATCACAACTTGAAGGTCGAATATTACTATCCCAAGCTCGCAACCATCTACCACTTTACCTATCATCTAACCCACTTTTTAGCCTCAGAATAAGCCATTCACTATTGACCAAAACAAGAAGTTTGATATTGTGGAACAATTATAGAAGACATTAGTGCAAATTTATATTTTATATTTTCTACAAATGTCAATAATCCACAAGAATATATTGAATGAGTTTTTGACACAAATCCACTATTGCTAGTGACATATCCCCTGATAAATATTAAGCTTTGGTTGGACACCTAGCTCTAGATGACCAAGTCACATTCAACCAAAGTGATATGTCTTCCCTTGGCCTACTCCATAATAATCCATTATACATATAAGTTTATATAAGATGGAATAAAGTGAAATGTGTCCTTATAGACAATAGATCCAACCTCAACATATTGTCTCTAAAGCTCATCAAGCTTCTTGGGTACACCATGACAGATCTCTAGCTAGAAACAATAACTATTAAAGCTTATGATAATCAGGAAAGAGAGTCACAAGGCACCATTAGTTTGCTAGTTATCATTCGGCCTTTGATCCATGACACACTTTGTCATGTGTTTGATATTGAGTTATCATACAACATACTTTTAGGTAGGCCTTGGTTACATGAGATTCATGCAGTCTCGTCAGCACTGCACCAATGTATCATGTTTTTCCACTCAGGGATGGAAGTGAATATTCTAGGAAATTTACACCAAAATGAACACTACAAGCATCTTGAGGCTAAATTTCAAAGCTATAATTATCAGTACTATGAATCCAAGTTCCAAATAGGATAAAGGGAAGGCTATACTTAATGATCTTTCATTGAATAATTGCATAGATCCTAATACCTTGGATTCTCTTTCCCACATACCACCTCCTGAAGCTTCTAATAATTTCAACATTTTAGATAATGGACCAAGAGAATATGTAACCCATGATACATTTCATATTGTCGATCTTCCTTAAAATCCAAAAACCTTTGGGTGACCTAAAGTCACCCCACATAGGCATTGGCAACAAAAGAACAAAGATAAAGGACATGTCACATTTGTACCAGCATCTATCCTAGAACTTGACCTCTTGAAGGAGATGAATCATGGTTATATAATGACAACCAAGCTGATTGTTATAAAAATGCAAAGTATCATGTTCCCAATAGGATCATGGAGTGTCACAATCCTGAAGGAAGAGGCCTTAGACCGAATCAACAAGGAACCATTGAGCCAATTTCTATGACTAAGTATGAAAGACCTTATGGACTGATGGATTATGACCAATAAGAATCTAGTCTTCTGATTGATGAGTTCTAGAATGATGAGGCATTCTATGATTTCTTAGGCTTTAGAGACAATGTTCCATTGGGATATCAAAAATTAGGGTTCTTAATCACATTGGATCCTACAACCTATTTTAGAGAGTGAGTGAACACCCTTAGCCAAAAAGAAATAAGTAAAACATTGAGGTCAAAAAGTGAAAACTTCTTTGACATGCTTTTTTACCAGGGGAAAAGTAAAGATAAAGGCCAGTCTAGTAGTGAAAACCTGTCTCAGGTGTTATTAGATGGGGGTGTTCATTCTTCTTTGAATTTAGACCAGGAGACCACCAATGATGAACTTGTGGATTTGAGTTTAGCTTTGAGAGACATCAAGTATTTGATCAAATTCTTCAAAAAATTCTGACTATCTTTGTCACATGACTAGATCTCTCATTAGGGTATACAGATTCATCATGCCTAGGATAAGTTGAAGAACAAGTCCTAATAGAGGGCCCTGACATAATCCAATAGTTTAATTCATTGCCTATTATCCTAGAAGATTGTTTGACCCTTCTAGTCAAAGATACAATAGAGGTAAACATTGGGACTCCATCAAACTTAAAATGGATAAAATTAGGTGCATCCCTCATTAAGGAGGAACGTGACATCTTTATAGATTTATTGAGAGAATTTATAGATATCTTTATATGGGCTTATTCTGACATGCAAGGTTTAGACCTCGCCTTGGTTCTTTACCACCTTGTGGTTAATCTTGATGCCAAACTTGTAAAATAAAAGTTACATAAGATGCATCCTCACATTACTGTAATGGTAAAAAAAGAGTTGGAAAAACTCTTAGAAGTAGGGTATATTCGATCCATTGACTACTCAGAATGGATCTCTAATGTGGTACCTATTAGCAAAAATCTTGAAGGGATTATAATTTGTACTAATTTTTGAGACATCAATAAAGCTTGTCCTAAAGATGATTTTCCCTTGCCTAATATTGACATGATCATTGACTCCATGGCCAGTTATGAAATGCTTTCACTCATGGATGGCTTTTCAGGATACAACTAGATCAAAAACATACTAAAATATTAGCATAAAACAACATTCACCACTCCATGTGGAACATTTTGTTATCAGGTGATGATATTTGGCCTTAATAATGCTAGAGCTACATATCAAAGGGCCATGACTATCATATTCTATGATATGATCCATGATATTGTTGAAGATTATGTCGATGACATATTAGGAAAATCCAAAACCAAGGTCGACCATCCAACAACGTTGTATAAGATATTTGAAATATTACGAGAGTAAAAATTTAGACTCAATATAAATAAATGTGTCTTTAGCGTAACATCAGGTAAATTTCTTAGCTTCATTGTGTCTTGTAGAGGTATTGAAGTTGATCTGACTAAAGTTCATGTTATAACCAAAGTCCTACCACTAACCAATTTAAAGCAACTTCATAGTTTGTAGGGTAAGATCTAGTCAATATGATACTTCATCTCTCAGTTAGCATACAAGTACCATCCATTCACACACCTTTTGAAGAAAGGAGTTGCATTTCATTGGGATGATCACTACCAAATAAATTTTCAACAACTTAAAGACTATCTTGTTAATCTGCTTGTTTTATTACCTCCTATGCCAGAAAATCCATTCTTATTATACCTATCAGCTACTGATCAAGCTCTAGGGTCACTCTTGGCTCAACATGATAATAATGGAAAGGAACATGTTAAATACTACCTAATTTGTAGCTTGGTTACATATGAACATAACTATTCACCTGTTGAAAAAGCTTGTCTAGCCATGGTTTTTGTAGCTCAAAAACTACATCATTACATGCTGAATAATAAAACTATGGTCATTTCAAAAGTAGATCCACTCAAATATATACTATCTAAAATAGATTTGCAAGGTAGAATGGCTAAATGAATCATGATTCTCAGTGAGTTTGACATAGAGTATGTCAATCAGAAGGCAATCGAAGGACAAGTTTTTGCAGATCAACTTGCTAAAACACCTCTCATAGACACACAACCACTCAGATTCCAATTTCCTAATGAATCTATCATGACCATCATTGACACAACCCTTGAGTAATAGCCCTATAAGTTGTACTTTGATGGTTCATTCACTGTACATGGATCGGGGGTAAGCCTATTTTTTATTACACCATAGGGGGATTTAATCCCTAAATCATTCAAAATTATCTTTCCTTATACAAACAACATGGTTGAGTATGAAGCACTTATTGTAGGACTTTGAAAAGTAGTGCATTGGAATATATCTCATCTCAAAGTTTATGGTGATTCTCATTCAATCATCAATCAGGTTATCAATCATTTTTAGACCAAAGATGACAAGTTGGTTCCATATAAATCCATGGTCGACACTCTTAAACAACAAATTTCCAACATTTAGTTTGAGAACATACCAAGGGCTAGTAATAGAATGATAGATGCCATGGCTACTATTGGCTCTCTAATTCAATAAACAAATAAAGCTAGAGAGTATCAGTTCCTTATCAAGAATTTGTTAGCACCAGCTCATGAACCTTCAATCATTACCATGATTTGTGATATTGTTAGTCTTAATTCTACCTATACTCAGACCTTTAAAACTACCTTCATGACCAAGTTATGCCACCTAACCTATCTCAAAAACAAACCAAAGAATTCATTCATCATTCTGCTCGTTATACTCTACTTGGATTCACCCTTTATCATCGTAGTTTTGATGGAACTCTACTTTGTTATTTAACTTCAATAGAGTCTACAGTAGTGTTAAGAAAAGTTCAAGGAGTATGTGGAGCCCATTCTAGCAGGGTAGTCTTATCCAAAAATCTCTTGCATGTTGATTATTATTGGCCCACAATGGATGCAAATGTTATTGCATATGTAAAAAAGTGTGACAAATGTCAATGACATGCTAATCTAATTCATGCCCCAATAAAATCTCTGAAACTGATGTTGACACCATCGCCATTTTATACATGGGTACTTGAGCTCATTGGGAAGATTAACCCCACTTCATCTGATGGCCATAAACATATCCTTATAGCCACCAAATATTTCATTAAGTGGGTTGAAGCTATACCCCTCACATGATTGGAAATAAAATTTCCAAATTCATCTTCAACCATCTCATCTACCACTACGGTATCCTTTTTGACATTATATCTGATAATGGAGGATCATTCAAGAACAAAGATGTATACCAGCTATGTACTAAATATAACATCACACAACATTTTTATACAACATATTAACCTCAAGGTAATGGCAAAGCTGAGGCATCCAACAAAACCATATCAATATTCTAAAAAAGATTGTCAATGATGTCAGTCATGAATTGCACCTATAGATATTTCCTGCCCTTTGGGCACACCATACTAATCATCATACCCCCATTGGAGCCACTCCATACTCACTTATTTATGATACTGAAGCCATCTTTCCCATTGGTGAATTGAGCTAGACCTACTTAATGATAAATGTACAATCGTGCTCAACAATCTTCAAGCATATTAGAACTGACTCAAAGGCCACTATAATCATTGTGTTAAGTATAAAACATTTGAACTTGGTAATCTTGTTCTTAAATAAAACAAAAAGAATACCATGATCAAGAAGAAACATAAAGGGAAATTTAAACCAAACTGGATAGAGCCTTTCATCATCATTGTAAATTATAGATCAAGAGTATACATGCTTGCCAAACTAGATGAAGAATAAATTTTAGATCTAATCAATATTATTCACCTCAAATGATACTATGCTTGAGTGCTAAGGTGTATTATTTGTAAGGACCATTTCACTTAGGCCATTTTATCACTATCCTTCTTTGTACATAATACCACCCTTATCCTTCCTCTTCACCATTTCCACTTTCCATTTCCAATCTACCAACCTAGTTTTTTCTAAAGCCTAGCCCATTTAACCTTAGTTTTTCTTATTTGTTACATAGTTTTAGCATAAAGGTGTCTGATCAATTACATCAGTTGGTTCAATTACTTTAGATAGAGGTCATATTTTGGGATAGTGTGATAAATTTTTTGGCAGTTACATCCTTCATATGTTATTCCTTTCTTACCACTGGTCTTGCTACTAATTATAACTGCCTTTGGGCAAATTAGTACCTTTGATCTATGTTGTTGTGTCCTAGTTATAACACCTATGGGAAAATTAGGGGCAACATTAAACTTTGACATACTAACTTGCCACTTCCTATGTCGTACTATGCCTTTCTACCAATTGTGCCTATTTTATTTGAATTCACTGTTGTACTAGTCAAACTCCTCTGTTGTAAAGGTGGAACTACAGTGACTTGAGGTCTTACTCTAAGACTTTGTAGGCAGTGCTCAATACTTA
The DNA here is from genome assembly GCA_037957365.1 of Torreya grandis. Taxonomy (NCBI): domain Eukaryota; kingdom Viridiplantae; phylum Streptophyta; class Pinopsida; order Cupressales; family Taxaceae; genus Torreya; species Torreya grandis. The sequence continues at coordinate 845,079 of JARHVA010000547.1, read as the reverse complement.
TTGAGGTCAGCTCAGTCACCTTTTTCCCATGCTCTCGCCATTTATGAGTAACCTACGACCATGCTCTCACCATTTTGTGAGCAACTTAAGACCATGCTCTCACCATTTTGTGAGCAACCTAAGTCATGCTCTCATCATTTTATGAGCAGCCTAAGTTTGAATGCTCTCCTTATTTTTTGAGAAACTTAAGCCATGCTCTCACTATTTTTCTAGATTGAACCATTTAGTGTCTCGTTATTCTCAATTGATTTGAGACACTCCAAAACACTTCCAAAAACATTTAAAAATTTGTTACAAAAGAACAAAAACATTGACCACTTCTTTGCCTTAAGGATTCTGGGAACCCTTACTAAGTTACAAGTAAATCACTTGTCATTTATTTTTCTCATCCTTTTTGGCCTTTTTCTCTCACGCACTTTTTGTTTTTCAAGACCATTCCTCTTCTTCTCTCACATCTATTATGTTTGTTTTCATTAGTTATCATATTCTTCTCATTCCCTGAGAGAATTACATTTGGCAAAAAAGTTTTTTATTGGATATTACATCCATATAACTATGTAGTCAACATCCACTTGCCTAGTGCATATGAAGATAACTCAACCACCCCCTTCCTTTTCTTCTATTCCCCCATTTTGTTCATTTTTTAAGTTGTTGCCTATTTTCTAGGGGCAATGTTCATAGAGTTTTTATTTCATTGTTTGTTTGTTTATTTCTACTTATTTTGTGTGTTTGTCTACATGTTTGTTTGCTCTTAGCACTATTGCCTTGATTCAATTTATGTGTGTTCATTGGGTAATTCTTTTTCCACACTTACACTTGAATCCATCCATATTCATATGTTTACATTGTCATCATGGTTTATATCATTGGTGCATTATTTTTTATTGAGTATTGGATTACAAGAGTCAATCCTCATGCATATTTAAACCAAGTCCTCATGATGTTCTATCATGAAGCCTATCATCACATGCTATAACAAACCTTAGCATTAAGAAGTCTATTCATCAATGGTGGCATCTCTTCAGTATCGACATCCTGATTCACTCCTAATCATATCCCAAATAGAGTAATTAAACATGAAAGAATTTCAATCTTTATTAGTTAAGATGAGCATCTCCCTACTAGTAGGTTGTTTCAACTCATCATTAACCTCTGTGTTAAGTTATCATCATCATCATCATCCAAGTTTATCATGTTTTCCATAATTGGGGTCTAATGATTATAATTGCCTATGGGCAAATCATTACACACCGTCCCACCTTCATTTCTCAATGATTATAGCCACCTTTGGGCAAATCATTATGTTATAACCACTTTAATTTTTTTGCCTATACAAGGGCATGCTATTCTCTTGATTGCCTATCCTAACTAGGTTAGCTCCATATTCTCAATGATTATAACCACTTTTGGGCAAATCATTGTGTTATCATACAACGTTGCCACTATCAGGGTACAATCTTTATAACCACCTTTGGGCAAACCATTGCACACCATTCCACTTGCATTTTCAATGATTTTGACTACTTTTTCAATATCATTATGTTTTCACCTCATCATCTTTCCTTTCTTTGGTCCCCTCATTTTGGTTCTTTCTTTTCGAGGGATCATTTGTTGACCTAATTATGCCAACCATTCCCTCGAAGGGGCATCATACAGTTAGTTTATCATCATTACATTTGTAGTCATACAAGACCTTTTCATTCTTTGAGAAGATGTTACTATTATTATAGTTTGCAATGCCTTCCCAAATAGGGGCAAACTGTAGACACCTAAATCTAGCCACTGCTAACCTCCAATCAAGGTTTTGGTCAATTTCCACCCAAAATGTACAATTTGGCCTAAAAACACTCAAGTATAGTAAATGATGTGAAACTAACATATTCAAGTTTTGATTTTGGCCAAGGTATACCTAAATAGGGTAATGCAATTTAGGGGCTATCTAATTTTGATTAGATCATTTCGAGCCAAATTTGCACCTAAGTGCTTTGAATTGCTCTTTCTTATCAAATCTTCTGCACAAGATGTGTGCTTTTGTTATTTGTTTTTTGAAAAATCATAAATGGGAATACACATCCAATGCTCTAATGTCACCTTCCAATTCTAATCCAGTCAAATTTTGGACCAATAACAAGGCATTCTGATCAATTTGAGTAATTTGTGCATAAAGTGCTTAATCATGCTTAAGAGATAATTAACCCAAATCAAGGCATAATTAATAATTCCTTGGAAACTTGTTGAATACTTGTTTTTTAAAATGAATATTGAATATATGCATCATCAAGTGATCTCATTTCTTGGGAAGACATCCCTAGGCCATAAATGTCATAAATATCAGGATTCATACCTCCCATGCCTCATCAATGCCTTCCATGATGCCCTCCATGCCTCTTAATTTCCCCTTTTTTTAATGTCATGATGATTATAATTACAAACTTAATTCCAAAAATCAAATTAATCCTCAACCACACATCTCAATCTTGAGATGGACGGTTTAGGTAAATTCTGATCAAATCTAAAAATCTATAAATAGGAGGCCTCACAACATCATTTTAAGCTATTTTTAGTGTAAATTTATAATGCCAAATTGGTTCCAAAATCTTCAAAAAATTAGTGTTATCATTCCAAATTGAATCCAAGCCAAGCCAAACCACAAGCCAAAGGTGCCAAGGAGAGACGGAGGTAGCCAAGCTTCCATTGCCAAGGACTTTATGAGCACAAGTTGAGCAAACCACTATAACAAGCATTTTGGAGCATCCAAGAAAGGTAAAAAGAGTTTTTTTTTGTATTTTAGTTGTGTGTTTCATTCATGGTTTTTAACTAAGCTCTCCCTAGTGTCTAGGCCTAGAGATGTTATGCTATTAGTGTGTTTCTTTCATTTTATTTGTCATTTTGGAACTAACATCATACTAACCATCTTCTCTTGAGTTAGATTCCTAGATCACAAGTGATTTTGAATTCAAAATTTATAATATTGGCACACATGTTAACTTCCTATGGGTAGAAATGGGAAAAATGAGAAGGGACTAGCATGCCTATTTGGAAAAAAGGGGATAGGAGAAACCACTATCTAGAATTATATTATACGGTTCAAAAAGTGAGAGAAAGGGGGGCAAATGTGGAATAGAGGGTGATCCAAAGATAATAAAAGTGGATTTCAAGGTTCTAAAGTTGACAAGAATATAAATATCAGTTGATTTATAAGAAATTAATATATATGTAAACATTTTGTGCAAACCTAATTGGGGCCATTTTAGGATACTAAATTAACATATATACAATCGACATGTAGGTTGGCATTCTATTTAAATATTTACTTGAGATTAAAACATACTACCTCATTTATGGATGAAACATACATTCACCATCATGCCCAATTAAGTTGTACTAACTATATATAACACTTTATGTGGGGAATATTTAAGTGCCAAATAGCCGAGTACACGATGTCATTAAAATTGTGAACTCAAAACCTTTAAGGTTGTTTACAATAAAGTGTTTATGCTAATGATGATGTCAAGCATAAGGGAATTATGAATTTAATCCCTCTACATACCACTGGTGAATCTATAAATTATACTTAGATAATATAACGATACTAATGTTCGTGTAAGGAAAAAATTGGCCCATAGGTATGAAAATGCACAATGTAAAATAAGGAATAAGGAGTGAAATTAAAACCCCAACCAACCCAAAAATAAAAAATAACATGTGAAAATAAACTATATCCTTGAATGCCTCACTAATCTCACCAAATCTACAACCCTATCATAAGGTTGCTTCCTACTCAATCTTGAAGAAGAAACAAGGTGAAAAAAATAAGCACTCATTTAGGTGTAGAGCATCACATAAGTAAAGTCTCCAGCCATAGGTTACTGAGGATCAAGCATATCTTGAAATAAAAATGACAACCATATTTTATCATCATAAACCATGAATGTCAAAAGAGAGTATACAAGTCTCTAAAGTGAAAAAATGATCACCCCCTGATCTCATAGTAAGGAGAACATATAAATATAAAATGGTCATCAGTTTTAGGCTACATATTAAAAATCTTAAAATTGTGATGTACTTGAAGAATATGGTGATTTGTCTCTATGAAAAGGCAGTGTGATTTTTTTATTTTTATTGTGGCAATAAAACCCTTAAACTACAAGGTAATTGGCGTTGGGTTTAGCCTAGAGGTTAGATGATCCCATCTTCAAAGTGAATATATATAATGTAGTAAAATAGAAAATTTGAGGAAATAGGCTCCTTGGGATCTAATAATATAGACTGAAGGTAGGATTTATAGATCTCATCATTGATACCCTTTTTTATCTCCCATATGGATACATCAAGTGTATTAATTGAAAACTTATGTGGATGGATTCTATCTATTTCAATATCTACAATTCCTAGTAGAGCATGAGCCTTAGCATACCATCAAAATTTTATCCCACATTATGCCAATTGCATAGATAATTTGAATGCTTAGAAGGGTACCTAAATATATCAACCAAAGAGTTGGGCTATCCATATAATTTTATTTATTGTAGTCACCATTTAAAGTATCACAATAGTGATGAGTGAAGTTGCACTGAATTTGGTGAAAATAATGCCAAGAGGGGCAGATCTTTTAGCATGGAGATGCTTGCATAATATAGTGGTAAGCACTCATTCAGTCAATATTAGTTCAAATTTATGAAGTTAATGCCCCACATTTCAAACTCATATAAAATATTAAGTATAATAGGTGAATAAAAGAGGTGAATATTTATCTAGATATCCTCAAATTGAATCCAAAAATAGTGTTTCTAAAGAGTGGTGATGGAAATGTACTATTTACTTAAAAAATTTGGGTATATTGTGTAATACACTATGTAAATTTGCAAATATTCATTTATATATAATCATCTTTAAATTTCACAAAATCCATCATTTTTAAGGTGATTTTCATGATATTATCATCATTTTTGAAACATGTGTATATAAAAATGTGTTTTATCCATAATTTTACTAGAAATAGGATGTTTCTGAATATATATATTTTAATCAATAAATTTGTTTTATATATATTGATTTATATGTAAGAACAAATTATCCTCACTAATATGGATCATGGGTTAATACCACATGTAAGGCTTCATAAACATGTTCCTTGCCAACAAGGGTAAGAATTACCAATATTGACATGATAAGAACCCCTTCATAATAAGCACATAGATCCTCACTAGTATGGATCATGGGTTAATGCCACAGATGATCACTTTATGAGGTGTAGACACTATTTATAAACTATATAGAACCACATCCTTGTACACTTCATAAACTCAAACCTTGTATGTTCCTCTTAGTTTTAAACATATCCTACTTCTACAAGTTTTGCATCTACTCTCTTTTGTGCCCCTTAGCCTATCTCTTAGTCTGACCAGTCTTATATTGATGACCTAGGCCTTATATCTTGTCCAAAATGATTAAAACCTACTTATCTTCCACCTCTACAAGTTTTGAGCTCATACCTAGTTTCCTACTCCTTGGACACTTATTTCCTAGATAAACACCTACATCGATGCACATGTCTTGCTTTGACGTAAGTGTCTAGTGCCTTAAAATTCATCTAAGTTACAAATGAAACATATCCTAATGGTTGGCATAATTTATCTAATGTGAGACATTCTCTAAAGGATTGCTATAAATAAAATATCAACCCTCGTTCATTCCTCACCTAGAAAGTTCTTACCCACTCACCAGGAAACTTACCAAAAGCATTCACTCTAACATTCAAGTGAGCGAAAATTCCCTATTTTCTCTTATTTCCATATCAATCATAGAGATAACATATCTACAAGTCTGAAGAATTGAATGAGTATCCAAAGAGCTATATTTTCTAATTTATAAGATAGGTCAGTGATATACTTGATTTCCACATATTGAATAATTCACACATAAGCCAACATGTAGGAGAGAGATACATAAGTTTGAGGCCATCTTCAGAGCATTTTATATATAATCAACACTCATTAAGAAAGGGGTTTTTTTGGGAAGCTTAACATCGTGCCCATGAACCCATTTTTCCCCACAACCACTTTGAGGATGTAGAACTAGGGTTTGATCATTTTATAAGAATCAATAGTCCATGACCTAGATTTGAATGCACCATAGTGAAGGAAATGAAAAATTAGAAGAATCTAATTGGGCACTTCTTATTTCAAAAAAGTGTTCCATACAGGACGCTTGTGTCCAACCTAGACACTAGTACCAAAACAAATTTTCCAAGTTGACATAAGTGTCTGAGGCTATAGAGGCACTTAATCCAAAACTTGGTGACTATTATAAAATACTCTTCTAGTATTCTTCCTACTTATTCTAGATCCATATTTTTATTAGCATCATAACCATATAAGTATCTTATTTATTTTTCACTACCATATCTAGCATATTTATACTTTCTATTTTTAGAATATCTCAGCATAATAAAGTCAGTATATGTCTATCTAATTTTTGTAATTGGCCTATTATATATATTTTTATCACCCTTTTGCTTATTCATTTCTATATTCTTGACCCTATATATTCCAATAGGATCCATATCAAATTTAGGGTTAAACATTTGGTGAACCTAATATTTGAGCTCAAAACCCTAGGTGGTTTAGTGTTTTGTATTTCCTATTTCTCTATTTTCTATACTTTGTTGCAAATTTTTCATTTGTCAAAGTAATGGAAAATGTTAGTCTAAAATCCTAATTTTAAATAGAAGATAAAGAAGCATTGATCACTCATCTCAACAATAACAAGAGATTAATGGATGCATTTTTGTATGTTACAAGTTATGAAATAAGTAATAATGATAAAGCTAAGGCTTCTTCACCTAGTGATGGTGAGTCCTTAGAATGTATTACAACTTATTCCGTACCTATCAATATACCTACATATAGTGGAGGCATGGATTATGTCTCCCAACCTTTGTTTCCTGAAAACACTACTACTACATCTACCATGTAATTACTAATTGTTTTAATTCAAATAACATTTTCAATGCCTATTACTACTAAAACCATGTTCACTTCTCCATTGGTGACTACTCAGCTTGTTAATTTAAACCCCAATGTATCTATAGTTCAAACACTCCTTCAATTTATAAAGACCTTGGAGGACAAGGTTACAAACATTGAACAAAAGCCTCTAAATTCTCTTCATTCTATTAATTCCCAAAATGTGTTGTATAATCCTCTTGTACTTAAGATATATTTTCACCCTTTTCCAACTAGTTTTTTTGCACCTAAATTCCTATTTTAAGATGGCAAGGGTGATCTTGAGAAGCATCTTCGATCTTTTTATGTGGTATTCCTTGATTATGCCTCCAATGATAAACTTTTAACCAAATTATTTCCAAGGAGCCTCAAGGATTATGCTTTGAGATGGTTCTATGATTTACCTCTCAAATTTGTGAAACCATGCAACCCTCTTAAAAATTAGTTTTTGGCACACCTCTCTATTAAAATCACCAAAAATGTTTCCTATGCCCAAATTGACAAAATTAAATAAGGAACCAATGAACCCATCAATGAACAATGTTGGTTAAAATGACCAATCTTATGGAAGATAAAGAACTTCAAGACATCTTAAAGATAATTTTTCTTATTCCTTTACATGAATCCATCATTTTCAAAAACTTTAAATCATTTGATGACTTGTGCCATGTTGTTTGAGATCATGAAATGAAACTTATCTCATTGAATAAACTTAAGTATGTACCAAACACACCAACTACATCTACATCCAATTCCAAGTTTACAATCAAACCAAGTTATAAGGTAAAACCTCATGAGCCTAAAAATGAAACAACCACCACGGTTAATGAAGTTTCACAATAGCCTAATAATTTTATCTTATTTAATGCATCAAGGAGATAATTTACATGCTTACCTGATACTCCTGCTTCATTATTCTCATGGATAGTAGAGTGTCATCTTATATCTCTCCCTCATCCTATAAAGGTTGATATGAGTCAGCCTTTACATAAATGATATGATGTGAATGCTTATTATTATTCTCACTAGTCACCAAGGCATTATACAAAGATATGTTTTACTTTCAAGCATAATATCCAAGACCTTATGGATGACCAAAATATTACGTTTGATGATCCTCTAAAGGAATCAAGTTCACAACCTGGTGATCACCAATAACAATCTTTTTCAAGACCATTCTAAGAAAGAACCATAAGTGAAAATGGAATATAATGCACCTCCTCCTCCATCACATTATGGGAAACCATTAGATGGGATTATTGGTACTTATACATGACATATACATCATATGGTTTAGAGACCTTGTATTACCTTCAATGACAATGAGATTAAAGATGATGAATTCAATCTTCATTCTTTATTCATTCGAGCATACCTTGATAAACACCCTATATGCAGTGATATGATTGATGAAAGTGCAAGCAAAAATGTTTATGCCATGTTATTACTTACACACTTGGGTTATACTCATCATAATTTACACCCTTATATTAGATCATTTATCACATTTTATGGAACCTCATAATATATTTTTGCTGAGATTGACTTAACTTTACAGGTGGGTCTCACACATGTGGTTACTACCTTTTTAGTTACACCATCCACAGGTGTCTTTGATATGTCATTGGGATGCCCTTGGATACATACTCTTTGATCGAACCTTCTATAATGCAAGGTTTTGTTAAATACATTCATTCCAATCGGGTGATTACAGTTTCTAGAGTTCTATATGAGCATCCTCTTGAACAAGAAACAATTTATACCTATGCAGGTAAACATCAATCTTACTAAGGTTAATCCACCATAAAAAGGTAAGAAACAAGAAATCCCCTTTACCAAGTGGTTAGTACTTGAGATACCATTACATCAAAAATACACAGTGGGTTCCCTAAAATCCTCATCTATTATGCACCATAGTCAAATATCTAGAGCACCTACACATGTTCTTGTTATTATTATTCCAAAGAAACCATAAAACACTCAAAAATGGGTTCCATGAAACCCTAAACCTATTACTCATATTATTTATTCATGACCATAGAGTCCCATTATACATATGCATAGCATCTCAGACACTATAGTGATAAATTTTGCACCTATACATTCTCTTTGGTAGTGTCATCAGTTTATTACACCAGGTTCACAATGTAGAGATATTTATGAGCATATTTTAGATGAGATCATAAGGTAGTCTCTTCACATATTCCAAAAATACCAAAAAGTTAAAAATATTAAAAAATCCTAAATATTTTTGGCATCTACATATTATATTAGCTCCTTGGCATCAATGTGTTAGTTCCATCTTGATGGATAGTATATCAGCTACTTATACATACACATGTATTTCATACTTCTATTTGAGTGTGATACAAACATACACAAATACATGATTTATGCACTCTTGGATGTTGGAAGTTCCCTCTACTCATGTCACTAGGGTGTTGGGGCATCCACCTTCTTTGATCATGATACTTCCAGGTTATATCATTCTATGGTCACTTTACATTATCATGTTTGAGTTAATATGTACTTACACATGCCTTTATCCATGATTATATCTTATATAATATACTTGATATGCTATGTATTTTACATTTTATGCTAACACATTTGATCCATGAGCTACTATGATATGTTTATGTTGATTGCTTATGTTTTCATTTATAAACTTCCTTGAGTGTCTTGCCTTGCTATTTTCTTGGTTGTTGAGAATTTGAATATGATACATTATTTATGGCCCCCATGCCTTTGTTTGCTTCATTAACATTTTAATATGTCATTATTTTCTTTGTGTATAATTTACTAAGTCATGTCCCTTTGATTTTGTGACATTTGAACATACCCCTTATTTGCAATCTCCTTAGACCATTGCCTTTTAACTTGATGTTGAGTACTCTTATGTGTGATTGATTTACTTGTTGAGCTTGGAATGTTACTATCTAGACATTTCCATGATAATTATCATATATATTAGGCCTTGATGTGATCATATTCTATGTAATTCAATGATACATTTACTTAGACATATTATCCTATATGGTACATGGTTCATTCATAGTTATATGATTATCTTATTCTTTTGAGGTGAGGTAATTGCCAATTCTATTTTTCACCTTAAAATGGTGGCATATCATTGGATTCATGCCATAGAGGCATATATTCCACAAATTTAGATTTAAAAATTAAGTGGGGGCATGTCATATAGACATGGATTCCACACTTTCACAGTCTCAGATTCAATGGGGGCATGTTTTGGAAACATGTTCTCCACACTTATTCATTATGCAACATCCCCAAATTATAGTGCAGATGTGTTTTGGAAATATGTTCTCCACGTTAGCACTTATACTAGTTTTTAGATTTATCCATCTAGAGTGTGGGCATGTTATGGTAACATGTCACCCACACTTGTTAAAATTTACAAATTGGCCAAAGCACATATTTATATGATTCAGATACACATTTATGGTATAATTTTATACTTTAGTACCATTGCTACACATAGTTTTAACATGAGTCATACCTAAGGTGAATATGTTATGTAATGTGCACCTAATATTGTAAAATAAAAATCAATTTTAGATTTTATAACACTTTTAGGAACTATCACCACCCACCAAGTTGGATTTTTATGAACTATGTTGAGCCAATCTACTATAATAGTTTGTTCAATTTTTTGTATGGTTGATATGATTAAATCACTCAATATTGACAATTTTTTAGGCTGGACTTGATTGTATCATCCATCCTCACTATTTTGATAGTGTGAAGTGACTTGGTTTGCTCACACTCACCAGGTTATGAGTATGATTGGGTTATAGGGTTGAGTTAGTCTCAACTAACACGAGGTAATTCATCTTTGCTCCAAGGTTGGGGCATGGGCCCTCCTTTCTCTATATCTATATATCATTAGATATATGCCTTTTATATATTTATATTTTTCCTAATATCAATTTTAGTGATTCATAATCAAACACATTTCAAATCAAGTTGCTAATAGGAAATATGGTTGCATTGATACACAGGTGTACTCCAAAGCCTTTCTCTATTTCAATTTCAATAATTTCAATGCCTTCAATTTGAGATTATATGCATTAATTTTATACTATAACATGCTCTTGGTTGTAGTTCAGTCACTAGAAAAGCACTCAAGTTGGACTCAAGAAAAGACAAGGTATGTTATATACACCCAAGTATGCATTACTTTCCTTTAAACTAGCAATTTCTTTATTAGATTGAGGGGGGAATTAGAAACTATTTATAAATTATATATCACCTTAATATTTTACACTTGGAAAACTTAAATCTTGGATGTTCCTCTTAGTTTTAGAGGTTTCCTACTTCGACAAGTCTCGCATTTACTTTGTCTTGTTCCCCTTAGCGTATATCTTAGTCCTACCAATCTTATATTAATGATCCATGCCTTTAATATTTTCCAGGATGCTTGAAACCCATTTATCTTCCACCTCTATAATCATTGAGTGTATACATATTTTATTACTCCATGGACACTTGCATCTCGGATAGACACCTACATTGATGCATGTGTCTTACTATGACACAATTGTCTAGTGCCCTAAAAGTCATATAATTTTCAAAGGAAACATATCCTAATGGTTAGCCTAAGTTATCTAATGTGAGATATTTTATAAAGATATTGGTATAAATACAACATCAACCCTCATTCATTTCTCACCCAAAAACTTCTTACCTACTCACCAGGCAACTTACCAAAAGTATTCAATCAAGTATTAAAGTGATCAAAGTTTCCCTATTTTTGATTATTTCCATATCAGTCATAGGGACAACACATGTATAGTCATAAAGTACTATAGGATTAACCTAAGTACTATATTTTCCAAGTTACAAGATATGACATTATTGTAATTTATTTCCACATATTACATGATTAACACACAAGCTAACACATAGGGGATAACTGCATAAGTCTGAGGCCCTCTTCAAAGTATTGGATATGTAGTTATCATTCATTGATAAAGGGGTATTCAAGGTCGCTTGACATCATATTCCTACCAACCCATTTTTTCCCATAGCCACTATGAATATGAAGACCTAAGATTTGATCATTTAACAAGGAGCAAAGTCCATGGCCTGTGTCTAAATGCACTAGAGCAAAGGTAACAAAAAACCCAAAAGCATCCTGGTGGTTGCATCTTATTTCAATAGGTATTCCATATAGGACACATACATCTAACCTAGACACAACATCGATGCAATTGTCCCAGGTTGATGCAAGTATCTTTGGTTACGAGGCACTTAATCTAGAATTTGGTGACTATTCTAGAATACTCTTCCAATTTACTTCCTGTCTATTTCAGATCTAGATTTTTATTAGTATTAGAACTAGTTAAGTATCTTATTTATTTATCATTTTCATAAATAGTATAGTTATACTTTCTATTTTTAGCATATCTTAGCATAATAAATTCAGTATATGTCTATCTAAGTTTTGTAATTAATTGGCATCAAATAGATCTATTTATCACCCTTGTGCTTATTCATTTCTATATTCTTTACCTATCTATCCCAATAGCATCCATATCAAATTTAGGGTTAAACAGGAGGCCTCATAAACATTACCCTTACTAACAAGTGCAAGAATTATCAATACCCAAATGATAAGAACATCTTGATAATAAAATTTTAAATCATTAGTGGGATCAAATAATCCTCTAATAACCTCAAAAATATTATCAAATCTTAGATGGCATTAGTTGTGATGAGTGTGGGTTTAATATATTTATTTTGGAGAAATTATTGGGAAAAAAGTAGGCACTCTTTATCAAGGCATTCCTATCTCACTACATAAGATGTAGTTTTCATCGATGATTTTAGTCAAAATGCATCCTTTATAGTTGATTTTCTTTCATGTGATATTTTATTTAATCATATTCTAGTGGAGAGGATATAATATTCATTCACCTTAAATTGGTCACCTAATAAGTAAATCATATGAATACAAATTCATATACAAAGAAAATGCTAATTTTAAATTTTAAGTAGAGGAAAAGTCACATTTTTCATTTGGCATGTTTAAGTGGAGGGAAAGTCAATAATTGAATTGAATCAAAACTAAAAAAATGAAATACACTATAAAATATGTGTTATCAAAACTTGTGCATTGAGAATATTAATCTTGTGAGGGAGATGCGTCATCATATGATTGGCTATTTTGCACTTCTATTTTGTCAAAATTGTACAATCACATGCAAATTATACTACTTTTCAATAAATTTAAAAAACTATTGGCTCTTTTGCTCCCAAACACTATCTCAAGTATTTGTACTTGCTAAAATATTGGGTCCTCTCACGTCAAATTTTATTTGACTTTGTGCCAATTTTGTGTCACCATAGTCGATATAAAATTATCGAATCTTATAAAAAACTCAAAATTGTTGAAATTTAATGGCATATTTACCTACATGAAATGTTGTAGTAACCTCATTAGGTTCAAATAGAAATAAATAATTTATTTTAATTAAACACATATACCAAAAATACATTACACCACTAGAATATACAGAGACTATAATAAATACACAATGTGATAATAGTAACAAGCATAATACATCACACAATACTAATCTTTATTATCTTGAGAGTACATGTCTTAATGTGAAATGTATAGAAAGTAAATACAACAACTCAACCACAATGGAGACAAGGGTACATTCACCACTATCAACATGCAATAACCAATAATTACAACTCTTCATGACAATTTTCAATAATAAGTACAATATAGTATAATGTACAAATAAGATACATGGCTTCCCCAGAACACAGTTCCCAAACTTCAAGTATATGTGGTAATCTCAAGCATCATCTTGATAAGTAGTACTACTATGGGTAGAGATAGAATCATCTAAGTGCTTTTCCACACCAACCAAGGACCAACGATCCCCCACATTAATCTCATCAGGAAATGGCCCTTCATGGATGAGTAGATAGTGATGGTACATGAATCTAGAGAGACAAACAAGTACCCATGTGTTGTATGATTCTAAAATAAACATGTAGTGTATGATCTAAATCCATTTTATTGTAAGATATCAAACAAACATGTGAATCATGCTCATGAAATGATAATGTCTCACTAAACATACTTTATTCCAAAGTTTTACAAATAATAAATAGTAATGATCTAGATCAATCAAATTCATACGCACCACTTGATCGGACTACGTTCATTTGTCACTGTGAGACTAGTAAGTTAGTGAAGTCCATCTAACTCCTTACTCTGTATCTATAATACATATTGGTCAAATATAATTCAACCACAAGATTCATTTAATTTACATCCTACTTAGTAAATACATCATATTATATGCAATACTTAGAAGTAACCAAATCATATATTTATTTCATCTATCACATGAATGAATCTTACATTAATTTCTATCCCACACTAGAAATAATGACTATAGTCTATACCACCTAGGTAAAATATACATAACTATAGATTTCAATTACCACAATTTATTTCCAAACATACTACACCTATGATAACCCACACTACCATAGTCTAGTATTTTAAGACATAATTACTAGTTTTCCTAAAAATAGTCATATAAAGTAGTCTTAAAATCATGGAAACATAAGCATTAATACATGTAACTATATATAATGAAACAAGTCATAGTTCCCATGGAACACAATAAAACAAAAACACAACATTCGTTAAACTATCAAATATTGGATACATGCATACACAAAGTCTTACCAATTGTTACAAAACATTCTATCCATAGTAATAACCAACTTCTATACAGTAAATCAATCAAATGTAGATATAAGTTTAAAAATAATAATTATAGTACGTACCATCTGGGTACATAATTTTATACTATAGTACCCTATGATATCCCATACTATCATAGCTTCCCAACTGCATAAATACACATAATCAAACATATGATTTCAATATTCCGATGATCCAAATAGATAACAATAAGAAAGCAAGTATTGGGGGTTATACCACTCGAATATACCCTAAGTTTAGACTACAAACTAGCATTCAAAGAAACATAATTATAAACATGCATCATGATGTACCATTATATACTAGTTATAACCAAGCATTTATACATATTATCAATCTCATAATATGTACTGCACTCAAGTATTAAATATAGAATACACATATCAAATAATCAATCAATTATTTGCAAAGAAATAGAAATCACATAAACATGTTATGACATTCATTTATACATCTCATTCTATTTCCTATAATACTAATCCAAAAGGTTATACTTTTTGGTTTCTGAGAACTTAAATACTAATTCAAACTATCTTGTTGACAAATTTTTGGTCATTTAGAGTAAAAAATGGGCACCCCCTCTTTCGTGCATAAGTCTTCACTCCATGTTTTGGCTAAAGTCATTCATCAAGGTTCCCTTTCAGACTTGTTCTATGAAAAAACCAAGTGTTTACCTCATTTTATTTAACCAAGTGTATTTCAGGTTTGTCAAGGGGAACTAGTTTAGGCTTTCCAAATGCAATTACTTGGTCCCCATAGTGCATTCTGGGTTTTGTAAACCACTTTACTTGTGAAAATTTTATAAGTAAAGTCACTTGCAAAACCTGCTTTGGTCTTGCTAGACCAAATAGGGTTCTAGAAATGACTTTACTTGTTTTGTCTTATAAGCAGAAACAATCCAAAACTTGAATGGGACAAGACAGTTGCAATCAGGTTTGTTGAGGGGTCTTACTCATGAAATTTCATAAGTTAGAGTAGGTCCAAAGTCCAAATCAAGAGGCATTGGAGAACCTAAAAGGGTCTATAAGAAATTTTTGGGTTTTTCAAGAGGCCTTACTTAAGGAACTTTATGATTAAGTCTTTCCAAGGGCCCGATTTAACCTAAGCAGATTCCAAAGGAAAGGAATTTCCTCATAGGGCACTTGACTACATCTAGGGCAATTGCAAAAGTTTTTAAGGGTAAGTGTCTTTGTGGAGGGTACTTAGTAAAGAAATATGACTCTTTTCACTTTTCTAAAGGGTCATTTTTATATTTTTTAAAGGTCACCTACCCTTGTGAAGGGTACTTTTGGTTGGGAGAAGCCTTTGTGGAGGGAACTTTAAGAAAGAGAGGATGAAGACAAAAGGCCCAAAGGGCACATGCCCTTCAGGAAAAGAAATAATCAAAGGAAAGAATTCCTTCAGACAAAATGTCTGAAGGAATTCCTTCAAACATTTTATTTGAAGAAAAACATAGCACAAAGACCCACCAAAAGAAAGGAACAAAGGAAAGCCCAAAAGAGAATTCCTTCAAACAAAATGTTTGAAGGAATTCCTTCAAAATTTTTGTCTAAATAAATTTGACATTACCAAAACCCTGAAGGATGACAAAGGAAAAGACAAGGAAAAAGGGAAGAAGCGAGCAAAGAAATGCAAAGACCTAAGAGCCCAAATAAGTTCAAAAAATGGAAAAGATCAATACGAAGACCCGAGAAATAACAAGGGATCAAGAACCAAAATGTTTAAAGACAAAAGGGAAAAGGCCAAGGCAAAGGGAAATAACAAAGTAAAAGAAAATAAGGTGGATAACCAAGAACATGGCCATGCAACATAAATAAATAAAAGCTTAAAACATTCCAAGTGGCGTGACAAGTCAAAAACATAGACCCAAGGACCAACCAGACCAAGGAAAGTGGCACAAGTGTTGTCAACAAGAAGAGTAAATGCACTTACGTGAATAGTCTCTACTAAAAACAAATAAAAGGATTGGTTTTCAAATGATAGAAGATGAATTCATGTTTTCATGCCAAGCTTTTAATGTGTAGCCAAGTCACGCCCATGCATTAAACAAAACACAATCTAGCCACAACAAATTTAGAATGGATTTTTCAGTTGTTGGAAGGAGTATCACATGCTTTCATAAGCCATGAACAACAAAGGTAGCAGTTTGGATAGCCTACATCAATGTTTCCATATGCAAATCTAGAAAACACAGTAGCAACATGGCCTCTTGTCTTAGTAGATGCTTGACTCAGCATGGGTCTCCTTTCCTAGGGATTTGTTAGCTTCTAGTTTAAACACTCTATATATTGTAATTTATCATTTAAGGAAGGGATCTCTCAGCTCATATGTTGAAGCCCTACAAAATTTTACCTTGAATCTAAGACAAAGATTTTACATTATTTTGAGTGTTGCACTAAGCACACATTTGGGTGTTAGTTTTGTGAAAGTGTGGTCTCTTGCTATACCTTCATGTGCTAACCCCAATAGTGTCTAGTGTTTGTGTTTTATTCTCTTGCAGGTCACAGGAAGTCTCTGAAGAAGTATAACCAAGTGAATATGTTGTGTAGTAGTGTGTCTCAAAACACCTTTTGTGCTAGTTTTTTCCTCACTTATCTCTCCAGAGGACCCTTTGTTGAAACATTATTGCAAGGAAGGTCTCATTTTGAGTGAAGTGTAGGCTAGCTTGTCTTGATTTAAAGTGTATGTCAAATATGAGTAGATCATCCATTTGGTGCATCAGTACATATTTTAAGCTCTGATTTCAATATTTTTATCTCCCTTTTCATCCCCCCAAGTAGTTAGTAATAAGAAATCTAGGGCCTCAAGGTGCATCAAGGGGAGCTAGCCCCTAATCTAGAGATTCATCCCTCATATTTTCCACCCACAATAAGAGGGATGTAACCATTATGTTGCATGGATGAAGAGAGTTGAATCTCCATTTAGAGGGTGCAATCTACCACATCAACAGTTTTTGGCACGCCTGATGGGACCAATTTTTGTGTTTTGCAAGTTTCAAGATTAGTGCTGGTCTTGATATTGTTAAAAAATCTTAAAGGAGCTATATTTAGCACCTGGAAACTCCATTCAGGAACCAAGTCTTTGGTTAATGACCATCCTGGCATCCCATGCGAAAGGTCACTACTAGATCTTCTTTTATGGGTATTCCTTTTGAATTTGTTGAGTTGCCTTTGAACTCAGCAAAGAGACTGAGATTTTCAAATATCCACCATTACATAGGAAGCCATTTTACTAAGCCAAGCATAAACTATACCTACTCAAGGAGACCTTTGTTGAATTCTTTCATAGCCATGGTAGCGCCTAGAGCTTTTCCTTTTGTGGCCTTTAATGGTCAAAGTCCCTTGGACATTCAGTAGTATGACCCAATTCCAAGGATGACTCTCAAAAGTGTTCCTCCCTTTAGTGGAGAGGGCCTAATCACTAATATTGAGCATATTATAAACATAACAAACCTCTACAACATCTATAATATCACTGAAGAAAATGTAGCCATTAGATTGCTAACCTTATCCTTCAAAGGGAAAGTTTTGGATTTGTATGGGACCTTGCTTGTGAACTCAGTTGGATCATGGGATGAGTTAGAAACCCTCTTGACTAATAGGTTTGGGGAAAAAAGTGATCATTTGTCTCTAGTTTATAATTTAACCACCATGAAGAGAGCCCCACATGATTTTATGCAAGATTTTAACACTAGGTTCCAAAAGACTTGGGACAGGATCCCAATTTTTGTGAGGGAAACCCCAAGCTATGCTTTCCTTTACTACTTGAAGGCCCTGAATAGTGATATTACTATCATGATATAGTACATGGGTGGAAACACTCTACCCACTGCTTATGAGATAGCCATAGCTAATGAAAATTGCCTTGTTCAAGCAAGAAAGATAGATCCTAGACCTCCTATGCCACTCTTTCCTAATTTATAGCCCTCAGTCCAACCTAATTTGGTGACTCTAGCTCCTCTACCTAATCAAGAGAATCAAACTTCTACCCTTGCAAATGACATCCATGAAGTTAAGACCCTGTTATAGAGTGTTACCAATGAGTTAGTTGCCCTCAAAAGATAACAAGCTCAAAGTTATAAGCCAAATCAAGGCTACCATTAGTTTGGGCAAGCAAATAGGTCTCCCTTCCAGAATTATAATCAAGGGCAGGGTCAAATTGCACATGGCAAGCCTTATCAAATCTATAATCCAAATGCCCCTTCATCTTCCAAGGCTCTTGTCCCCACTAAAAATAATTCAATGCAGAAGCAACCCAACTATCCACCCTTGGAGCATGGCCAAGAACAGGTTGATTATGCCAGTGAGCTACCAAATCAAATCATGACTATACAAGGTGATCACACAGCCCAATTCTTAAATTTTAAGATGTCAACACAATTTGGGATAGATAGCAGGTAGGCTCAATATGATTCCACTCTCATGAATCACTTGGAAGGAGAGTTCTATGCAATCAACTATGTGGTGAACACAAGTAATCAAAATGTTGGTGTTGCACCCAACACCAGGTCTAAAAAGAGAGCCATTGATGAAGCTCAAACAACCACTCAAGCACCTACTATTTATCCTTCACCCAATCAAGTAGGAATTGTACCTAAAACATCCCTAAGAGCATAAGCAAATCAAAAGTTTCCCAATTTTAGGCTAATGATTACAACTTCAGCTCCTCAAGTTACAACATAGGTTACAAATGTTCTGAAAGAGAACTCTAAAGGGGGAAATCCTTAAATAAATGTGGTGGACCAAATGAAGAAGCTAAACATGAACATATCATTGTGGGATTCTTTAGCACTACCAGGATAAAAAGATATACTCCAAAAGGAATTTTATAAGTTGGTGAGCAAGTTAAACCACCAAGAAATGATAACATGTTAGTAGTAAATGGGGATCCCCCCATGGATGGTCAAGCAAAGAAAGGTGAGAAGTCCCCCCCTTATATTTGTCCCTAATTATTAGTGAGTTATTGGTCCATAATTGCATCATTGATAGTGGATCAAACACCTCATTTATGCCCAAATGCATAGTTGATAAGCTAGGCCTCAAGTATGGGCAAATGACCAAAGGAGTTCTACAGTTGGATGGATCACCAGCTAAGACCTTAGGAGTGACAAGAGGATTTAATATAACTCTCCATGCATGTTCAAACTTTTTGATTCCTCATGATGTGGTAGTGGTATATGTTCCTCCTTACTTCACTCTTTACTTGTCAAGAGATTTCACATCCAAGATGGGTGGATACTTGGCAACCAACTAGTCTTATTTGGTTTTCAAGACAAAGTATGGAACTAAACTAAAGATTGATTCAGAGCCCATCCACAGAGATCACCTAGATCTATACTCACCCAAAGTGGTAAATGTGAACTACGTAATCATTGATGAAGAAGAGATCTGGGTGGATTAATCTCCATCATCTTCCCTTGTAGGAGTTGTTAACCTACTCCTAGATGAATAGGGAAATGACAACTTTGAGCATGATCCTTACAAGTTTTTTGAATAAGCTGGTCTTGGAGTCTATTTCATGCATGATAAAGATGCTTTCATGCCAAAATTGATGAAGATAGACCAAGAGGACTATGGTTTGTGGTGACTGTTCTTCGATGGATCTAGAAGCAAGTTAGGAGTTGATGGTGGGGAAATTTTGGTTTCACCTTCAAAGGAAAAATACTTCTCAACTTTTAAGTTTCATTTCTCCTATATCTACAATGTAGCAGAGTATGAGGCCCTTTTTCATGGCCTAGAATGGGCTAGGAAGAGAGGAATCAAAGAAGTGTAGGTGTTTGGAGACAACAAGCTAATTGTGAACCAAGTGAGAGGTCAAAACTTGACCAAGAACTCCTTACTCAAGTCTTACAAGCACAGAGTGTGGGACCTTGTATAGAACTTCATTGATTTCAATATCACTTCTATTCCAAGAGAGGAGAACAAGCATGCTGATAGACAAGCAACAGTTGGTGCTTAGTTTGACATCCTAAAAGGGATAAGACAAAGAAAAAATCAACATTATTTAAAGGTGATTGTGAGGCCCTCCATATTAGAAAATGTCAAAAATTGGTAGGTGTTTGAAAGTGACCAACAAATAGCACTTTTCTTACAAGAAGAAGCTAAGTTTGCTTCCAAAAATCAGTCTAAGCTACATCAGCAGTATGATGGGCAGATTGTTCAACTAAAGACCAACAGGCTTCCCAAAGGTTTGGTAACTCTTGAGAGCATTTTTAACGAAGATGACCAACTCAAGAGAGACAAAGCAAGCATGTAAACCAATAAGTAAAATTATGAAAGGGTAGAGATCTACAAGGATAAGCTTCTTGCACTTGGGAACGTGTGTACCAATGAGTAAAATCATGCTTTCATTATGTTATACCAAGAGTTTGATGATGTCTTCTCTTGGGAGTATGGTGATTTGAAGGGCTTTGATCCAAGCTTGGCCCAACACACCATTGAGCTGAAGGAAGGTGCCAAACCCATCAAACAAAAACAAAGGCAAATCAATCCAAGATTGAGCCTTTCATGAAAAAGGAGCTCACCAAATTGATCGAGTCTAGGATCATTTTCCCTATCAAACACTCTTCTTAGTTGGCCAATTTAGTCCCTGTTAAGAAAAAAATAGAGAAGTCAGACTGTGTGTGGATTTTAGAGAAGTGGGGAACATATGCCTACAAGAAGATTCCATTTAGATTGTCAAATGTTGGATCTACCTTCTAACATGTTATGGATAGGGCTTTCCAATGTTTGATCAATGACATTGTGCTAGTTTATCTTGATGATGTGACAGTCTTCTCCAAGGAGGCAAGTGAACACTTGAAGCACCTAAGGCAAATCTTTGAAAGGTGTAGAGATTTTGGCATCTCTCTCAACCTAAAGAAATGCATGTTTATCATCCATGAAGGCAAGCTCTTGGGCCATGTCATTTCAAAGGAAGGCCTGTCCATTGATCTAAAGAGGGTGAATGCAATCTTAACATTATCTTTGCCTAAGCACAAAAAGGGTCTGCAAAGTTTCTGTGGTAAGATAAATTTCATTAGGAGATTCATTCTTAAATTTAATGAGCTTGTCCCACTAACTTCCATGCTAAGCAAGGATGAGACCTTCACGTGGACAACATGAAGAAGAGAAAGGTTTGAAGGCATCAAGCAAGCTATTGCACCCATAATTCTCTAAGGAATTCAATCTATACACCTTTGGGAATGAAAAGTTAATCTATGCTATGCTAACTCAAGCAAATGGTGATAATTTAGAATAGCCTCTTGCTTTTTTCAGCTAAGGTTTAGAAGGCTATGAGGTTAGATACACGTATGCTGAGAAGTAGGTGCTTGTATTCATACAAAGTCTGCAGAAGTTTAGACATATGTTTTCTAGTAGTAAATTTCACATCATGGTTCCACATCATAGTGTAAAAGACTTCTTGCTAAACCAAGACTTGAATGAGAAAAGGGCAGGTTGGATCACCAAAGTAATGGATTATGACGTAGAGATCAAGGTGACCAAGATGGTAAGAGGAAGAGGGATGTTTGAATACATTACTATAGACTTGAAAGAGTCAAAGGAGGACATTTTGGTACTTCATGATGAACCTACAATAGTTATACCTATAGTCATGAAGAGCTGGGCATAAGACATGGTTCATTTCCTTCAAACTAATGAGTATCCACAGGGTCTTGATAGGACCAAGAGGAGGTATTTTAGAATCTAATCTCTTCCTTATGTCCTAGTTGATGAAATGTTGTTCAAAAAATACTTTTCAAGGTTGCTCTTGAGATGCATTGATTTAGACCAAGTTGACAAGGTATTGTTCGAGTTCCATGATGGACCAACTGGTGGCCACTTTGCTCCCAAGGCCAAAACTACAAGGATTATGAGGGTTGGTTACTTTTAGCCCAATTTGTTTAAATATACTCATGCTTGGGTGAGGAAATGTCAAAAATGTGCCTTCTTTGATGGGAAACAACAACTAGCTGCCATGCCTCTTCATCCTATTTAGGTGGAATAGCCATTCATGTAATGGAGGTTGGACTTCATAGGGCTAATCAATCCTCCTTCGAGTGTTGGCCACAAGTGGGTTTTGACTACCACAAATTATTTCATAAGGTGGGTAGAGGCTATAGCTTTGAAAGAGGCTAATGAGAGTGCATTCCTAGACTTCTATGAAGGCATAGTGACAAGATTTGGGGTCCCAACCATAATCATTTTAGACAATGCATTGGCTTTCTTGGGAACAAAGACAAGTGAGTGGGAATTGAAGTATGGCATCTATCTCAACACTTATTACAACTACTATCCATAAGGAAATGGGTTGGCCAAGTCCACAAATAAGAATTTGATTAGGATTATAAAGAGGATAATGGAGGAAAATCAAAAGACTTGGCTTGCCAAGTTGAAAATAGCTCTTTGGGCAGATAGGATCACTCCAAAGAGGTCAATAGGAAATTCACCATACACACTTTTGTATAGAAGGGAAGCTGGACTTCCTATCTCACTTGAGTTACTAGCCTTGGATCTTGCCCATCAGTTGTAATTGATGGAGAGTGACAGCCTAAAAGTCAGGTATTGTGAGTTAATGGAGCTTCAAAAAGTGACAGACCAAGCCATGGATGCCATGACCAACCACCAACAGCAAACAAAGAGGTATTTTGATGAAAGGTCTATGCCAAGGAGCTTCTCATAAGGTGACATTATCTTGAAGTGGGATGAGGACCGAGCCAAGCCTAGAAGGCACACAAATTTTGATGCTTTGTGGAGTGGCCCATATGTCATCACCCAATGCAAGCAACACAATGCTTTCCAACTCTCCATGTTGGATAGTGAAAAGTTACATTTCTTAGTCAATGGGATATACCTTAGGTATTGTTACTATGTTTCTTTTGTCATGTACATAGTTTTCCTTATTTTTCCTCATTTTCCCTAAGTGATGTTGTACAAGTTTGTTGTGTTTTACCTTTGTTACGTGTTATTTTCCTTTATTATTTGAGGTAAAGCTTTGCTAGCTCAAGGGTCTTTACAAGGCTATTTTAACATGCTCAGGATGCATTCTAACTCCATGCCCAATGGACTTTGAGGCTACCAGTCTTTCCAAGCATAACAGGCATGATTTCCCTATGAGTTGCTAGTTTGTTAACCATTTTTTGGTCATTTAGAGTAAAAAATGGGCACCCCCTCTTTTGTGCATAAGTATTCAATCCATGTTTTGGCTAAAATCGTTCATCAAGGTTCCCTGTCAAACCTGTTTCATGAAAAACCCAAGTGTTTACTTCATTTCATTTAACCAAGTGTATTTCAGGTTTGTCAAGGGGAACTACTTTGAGCTTTCCAAATGTAATTATTTGGTCCCCATAGTGCATTTCAAGTTTTGTAAACCACTTTACTTATGAAAATTTCATAATTAAAGTCACTTGAAAAACCGGATTTGGTCTTGCTAGACTAAATTGGGTTCTTCAAATGACTTTACTTATTTTGTCTTATACGCAGAAGCAATCCAAAAACCTGAATGGGTCAAGATAGTTACAATAGGGTTTATTGAAGGGTCTTACTCATGAAATTTCATAAGTTAGAGTAGGTCCAAAGTCCAAAGCAGGAGGCATTGGAGAACCTGAAAGGGTCTAGAAGAAATATTTAGGTTTGTCAAGAGGCCTTACTTAAGGAACTTTATGAGTAAGTTCTTTCTAAGGACCCGATTTAGTCGAAGCGGCTCACAAAGGCAAAGAATTTCCTCAGAGGGAACTTTGATTGTGTGTAGGGCAATTACAAAAGTTTTGAAGGGCATCTTTGTGAAGGGAACTTGGTCAAGAAAGATGACTCTTTTCACTTTTCTGAAGGGTCATTTTTAGAGTTTTCAAAGGGCACCTACCCTTACAGAGGGAACTTTTGGATGGGAGAAGCCTTTGAGGAAGGAAATTTAAGAAAGAGAGGATGAAGACAAAAGGCCCAAAGGGCACATGCCCTTTAGGAAAATAATTAATCAAAGGAAAGAATTACTTTGAATAAAATGTTTGAAGGAATTCCTTCAAATATTTTGTCCGAGGGAAAGCGCAACACAAAGGCCCACCAAAAGAAAAGAGTAAAGGCAAGCCCAAAAGAGAATTACTTTGGACAAAATGTCTGAAGTAATTTCTTTGAAAAAGCTCAAACGCTGATGAAAGAAAAGACAAGGAAAAAGAGAAGAAGTGAGCAAAGAAATGTGAAGACTCAAGAGCCTAGATAAGTTTAGAAAATAGAAAAGATCAATACGAAAGCTTGAGAAATAACAAGCACTCGAGAAATTGAATGGCTAAAGACAAAAGGGTAAAATCCAAGGCAAAGGGAAATAATAAAGTAAAAGAAAACAAGGTGGATAACCTAGAATGTGGCCATGCAACATAATAAAGTAAAATCTCAAAACATTTCAAGTGGCATGACAAGTCAAAAGTGCAGACCCAAGGACCAACCAGACCAAGGCAAGTGGCATAGGTGTGGTTATCAAGAAGAGTAAATGCACTTAAGTGAAATAGTCTTTACTAAAAACTAATAAAGGATTGGTTTTCAAATGATAAGGTGCAGCTATGTTTTCATTCCAAGCTTTTAATGTGCAGCCAAGTCATGCCTAGGCATTGAAGAAAACACAGTCCAACCATAATAAATCAAAATGGCTTTGTCAGTTGTTGGAAGGAGTACCACATACTTTCGTAAGCCAAGGACAACAAAGGCAGTGGTTTAGATAGCCTATGTCATGGTTTCCATATGCAAATCTAAAAAACATGGTAGCAACATGGCCTCTTGTCTCAGCAAATGTTTGACTCAGCATGGGTCTTCTTTCTTAAGGATTTTTCAGCTTCTAGTTCTAGCACTCTATATATTATAATTTCTCATTTGAGGAAGGGATCTCTCAGCTTGTATGGTGAAGCCCTACAAAATTTTACCTTGAATCTAAGACAAAGCTTTTACCTTCTTTTGAGTGTTGCACTGAGCACACATTTGGGTGTTATTTTTGTGAAAGTGTGGTCCCTTTATCTACCTTCAAGTGCTAACCCCAAAAATGTCTAGTGTTTGTGTTTTCTTCTCTTGCAGGTCACAAGAAGTGTTTGAAGAAGTATAGGCAAGTTAATAGGCTATATAGTAGTGTGTCTCAGAACACCTTTTGTGCTAGTTTTTTCTCTCTTATCTCTCCACATGACCCCCTACTGAAACATTGTTGCAAGGAAGGTCTCATTTTGAGTGAAGTGTAGACTAACTTGTCTTGATTTAAAGTGTATGTCAAAGCTGAGTAGACCATCTATTTGGTGCATCACCACATAGTTTAGGTTCTAATTTTAGTATTTTTTCCTCCCTTTTTATCCCCTCAAATAGTTAGTAATAGGAAATCCAGGGCCTCAAGGTATATCAAGGGGAGATAGCCCCTGATCTAGAGATTCATCCCTCATGTTTTCCACCCACAGCAAGAGGGATGCCTCCAATATGTCACGTGGATGAAGAGAGTTGAGACTCCCTTCAGAGGGTGAAATCTACCATGTCAACACATATTTTATAAGTACAAACTCTATGTATGAGTGTTACACACCATAAGTAGTTATTCCAAAGTTATGCAGATATTGAACCACTATTCATTTATACTTTAAACCAAAAGCTCCCAAAAGGCATTTATAACTCTATTTGAGGATCTTAAATCGGATACTTATCTCTAGATAATGAATACCCATGCCAAGTTATAAATATGCATCTGTTGTTACATGTTAAATTAGGAGCCTAAGACTTATTTGGTGCAATTTCACAACTCTCAAATTCCATGACCAATTCTTATATTTTACATTTTCCTAATATCCAAAGATTTTTCAAGTGGCAATGCCACTAGAACTATAAATACATACAATCATAGTTCATGAATGTCAGTGTTCTCATAATCTTTGTGACACATTGAAAGGATGTGATCTTATTAACCATCTGAGTCAAAACATATGATCAAGATCCTTTTTAGTGGTGTTATTATGCACATAAAACACAAGTCTCTCTTAAGCATAGTTCTATAGTTTACACTCACCCATGGTACTATAGCAACACACCCTTTTACTAAAGTATAAGCATAAATATACATATACTCTTATATTGTTCTATATAGTGATAACAAATATATGTTTTTAAACTTATATTCTATGTATGCGATAATAAAGATTCCACTATCTACTCCCTAGGATAGTTAGAATATTTCATTATCTAAAGCACCATGACTACTTTATAATCTTGCTAAAGTGGCATAAAAACTATTTGCTATAAAATTTCCCATGCAAATCTATATAAATATATGTGCTCATGGGTGGATATCTTCTGACATTGATCTATATATTGTATAGTTTATGAGATATGTATAGGGGTATATAATTTAATGTTTTTCCCACACTAATTCCTTATATAGTATACATGGAATACCCATCCACAGTATAATCGCAATGGGTGGATATATATAAAATCAGTAGTTATATAGATACATGTACAAATCTATATACTTATATTAAGTGCTAATAATTACAAAATCATTGGAGGTTACAAATATGAAATCACTGGACTGAGTATTTTATTAATGTTTACAGATAAACCCCTAACAACCTTTTCATTAATTCACTTGGCTAAACTTAGATTGATGCAGTAGTAGTTTTTTAAAATAAAGACACATGATTATAAGTACGATTGGCTATAGAAATATAAATAGATCACAGGCGAGCAATTGACTTAGATTTATAAGCATGCTAATAGAATAACCAAAGTAAAAGACTACAACACATTATTTCCATTATACAGCTGGGTGATAATCACATATTTCATTCTATTACATAGGCTTTAACACAAGACAACCTTGCAAACAACGACGTCGACGGGAGGTTTCCTGTTCTCCTTAACTATGGTGATTTTAGATTTGGAATGGAAATCTAGAATTATAGCAATGCCATAGTTTAGTAAAAACTATTAAAACAACCATGTAAATATGGTGCCTATGTACAATGCTTCACATGCTTTTCAAATACTTATACGTATTATACAACCAATTAGAACAAGGGTAGCGACTTCAACACCTTCAACAGATTCCTTGATTGTTTTTATCTTTTTCACAAAGAAAACAATGACTTCAACATGTTTCTTTAATGTTTTAATGTTTTTATATCATATAGCAACTTCAGCAGGTTTATTCCTTCATGGGATACAGTGAATATGGTATACAAATTATGAATTTTTAGTGATTTAAAACTTTATAAAATATTACCTAAATGCCACTATAGATAACAACCAGAGCTGACATAATACCTTATAATCATAAAATGTTTGCTTAGCTATATAAAGTACATTTATTTGTACACCAAATCTATATTCAAATCTGCTACTAGTATGGTATTCACTCACTTTGGCATTATATTTATTCCAATTAAAAACATGCAGTATTCGTACATGTATTCTACCAAGTATTCCAACTGACAAATTATTTAATATGATTTATAATTTAAGAGTTGTACTTGGATGCCACTACTCTAGTTTTATTTTACAATCTGTCTAGCAGGCATAAACTAACTATATTTATCATATATTTTGATTTTAATATCATACGATTAATTTATCAAGTAAATATTTTCCATACATGGGTGTAGCTTTTAAAAGGTTTTCCTTATTTTTTATTTTTTTTTTTTGTTTTTTTAATCATTATTATTATTATTTAATATATTTGATTTTTTCTTAAATTTAGACATTTCCTTCCCTTTAATTCTTTTATTGACTTTTCTCTTTTTTTGGCAAATTCTATTTTTATTTAATTTTTGCATTAAATATCAAAATTTCACAATTTTATTGAATTAAATTAGCATCCATAATATTATAGCAATTTAAATGATAATATCTTTAATTATCGATAATCCAGATGCTGATAACATTTTTACAAGTATTAATGACCAATGTACTAATTACGCTACACAATTCATTAATATATTTATCTATACTAGCATATGTATAGAAATTAACTTTTCAATACAAGTAAAAAAAAACACACCAAGTGCAATCATTTTTAATGCATTTTATGTGTGCTAACTATTGTAGTGTGTATAGGGTTCTTACAAGTATTCTATCATCCTCCAACATCTCAATCTATGTCACCCTATCTGATGATGCTCTGCCTCTGTCACATTCTGAGGGTTGAGTTATCCTTCATCAACCTCACACACAATAGGTAGTTAAACCATAACAGTCATGATAACTATACAACATAAAATATAACTGTAATAATAAATCAACATGACCATAAAGTAATCATGTACTTACAACTAACTCATAGCAACAAGATCATGTGACCTAAGTAGTACTCTACTGTCCCATAAAGTATATATCCAAACTTAGTTAAAAATAGCCAAATCTAAATTTGTCAACCATATATATCTACGGATAATCTAGCAAGTTTGTCTGGCAAAGAATCAAGATGTAACAAATGCAAAAAGTGTAGTTGTGTGATTTGGGGGTTATACAAAGTTGCAATAAAGGGGATTTCGGGCTTCTATTAATTTAGTCATTTAGATGCGTATCTTGGTTACTTGGCCAAAAAATAACTGTGACCTTAAAAAATGAAATTTTATTTTTTCCACACAAATCAATATTTTCAATCATGGCTACCCCTCTCAAAATATCCCAACACAAAACCAAACATTATATGGAACACACATAAAATATTTGACATAAAAAAATCATTATTGTCTAGAGGATATTTATAGAGGAGTATGCGTTGGAGGTCTTATTTTTCTCATAACAATGTGTATGATTATTCACTGCTTGACCTTGTGAGACCATTTTTTGCCTTTCATGGTCAAACACCAACTTGACCATGTGAGGAGATTTGTGGCTTACATGGTCAAACATGCACTTGAACATGAGAGACATTTTAATTTGGTTTAAATAGTTTCTTGACCATGTAAGGCTATTTTTAGCCTCTCATAGCAAAACAAGATATTTTACCATGTAAACTAAAAAAATAATATATATTTTTAAAAATATCCTACATTTTTTAAGTGTTTGCTTGAATCTCATAATCTAGTATGATCTTGACCATGAGAATCCTAATTCATTATTTTATATATATACAAATACAAATAGTGCAATTCATTTATATCTAGAGATTACATAAGATAATTTTAGCATTATATTGAGGACTTATATTAAATCTACATAGATCAAATAATCATTAGCATGTGTGTGTGTGTGTGTGGCCTCGCATGGTCAAACAAAGTCTTAAGTATGAGAGACCAAAAATTATGCTATCATGATCAAGTGGCGAATAATTTTAGTATTGAGTGGAATTTTTATAACTAATACATATTTTAATTATAAATTTCATCATCTGCCAAGAATGTGTCCACTTAAATCTTGTTAAAACATTGAAACTTCCACACTTAATACTTTTAATGTGTTGGATCTTTTGAAAGATTAATTTAATTGTGATACCATCTAAGATGATTTTTTTTTAAATATCAATATGACCATTTAATTTTTATACAGTCTTAATCAAACTATTTTACAATTAATTTTACCTAATAGTTTAATTGGATGACGACCTCACTATTCATAACAATGTTATCAGTTTTAGCCCTTTATTGGGATAATTAGATCCCTCCTCTATAAGAATTATAGAACACTTGTTCATAAGGGAACCCCTTGGAAAGTACCCATGTCCACTAAGAGGTAGTTAATTCAAGAAATAGAAATATATAGAACAAAAAAAAATTCTACAAGCCCATCAAATTCTAGCATAGATCATTCTAACTCATTTTGAGTTATAATCCTTTTTTTTTATATTAAAAAGTTATTAATATTGTTGACATAGACAAGAGAATAAAGGGTTATTAATATAAAGACATACACTACTTATTGATGGTTATAATATTCTACTTAAACTTGATTATTTGGGGATGGTTAAACATGCTTTGAGTTGGAGGTAAGTCTTGATTTTTGTTGTAATTCATTTAGTGTTGATAAATTTATTTATAATAGGACCATGAATTGTCTTTTATAAGTCCACACACTAGTTAATGATAGTTATAAGATTTTACTTGAACTTGATTATTTGGGGATGGTTAAACATGGCTTTGAGTTGAAGGTAGGTATTGATTCTCATTATAATTCATTTAGTGTTGATAAATTCATTTATAAGAGGAATATTACTTATAATTTATAAGTCCATTCACCAAATTTTATAACATATTTGCGAAATTTTAAATTATTTATCAACCTATAGATGTTCCCATGTCACATAGTTAGAACTTATTTTATTTTTTATGTATTGAGTCTACTTTTTTCATTTGTAATGGGAGGGTTATATTTTTTAACTAAAAAAGTTATCAATTATTTTAGAATAAGTATTTTAATATTCTTATTTTAAAAAGTGGTTGAAATTAATCATATCTCAAAATTAAAGTCATATCGAATATTTAATTTTAATTTTAATTTAAAAGTATTTGTATACCTAAAAATCAAAGTCACACCAAACCTTTAGTTTTAACTTGAGAATGTGTACACAATAATCAAAATCATTAAATAAAAAATATTGAATGATTTTTTAAAATATGGTACATGAAAGACACACAACTATAAATGTATGCACCAAAACAAAATCAAAAAAAATTATTCAAACTTGACATATATGTTTTAAACTGCACCCATGTTGTCAAAATAATATGTTGAGGTAGAATTAGTTTAACAAGACCCTATAATGTGAAACTAATCATTAAATATAAATTTTAATGAGAAAATTGTCAAAAAAAAAATATATCTTTATAGATGATTCTAAGAAGTTAAAAAAACACTCATTAATTAAGAAAATGTTCTCTACCAACATATCATAGTCAAAGAATTTCCAAATCCTTTATGACCCTTGCAATAAATTAGACCAAGTGAACAATGGAGTGGGAAAATAATGATGATGATGGTGATTTGAATCAAAACCCCAAAAATTCTTTATCATATTAAATTTGTGTATTCTCTCCTCCATATATGAGGGCATGATAAGGGGTCCTTCCTTTTCCTTCATTCATTCAATCATATAAAAATCACCACAAAGAGTCCAATTGGTGTGTAGAAGCTTATCCATAAACCACTAAAAAATAACAAAGGGTTAATAAATGTTTATTAATATTATTGACATAAGCAAGAGAATAAAAAGTCATTAATATAAAGACACACATTACTTAATGATGGTTATAAAATTCTACTTGAACTTGATTATTTGGGGATGGTTAAACATACCTTAAGTCGGAAGTAAGTCTTGATTCTATTTGTAATTTATTTAGTTTTGATAAATTATATTACAAGAGGATCATTACTTATCTTTTATAAGTCCACATCTTAGTTAATGATGGTTATAAAATTCTACTTGAACATGATTATTTGGAGATGGTTAAACATGCCTTGAGTTGGAGGTATGTCTTGATTCTCTTTATAATTCATTTAATATTGATAAATTCATTTATAATTTTGATAGTGATAAATTCATTTATAAGAGGATCATTACTTACCTTTTATAAATCCATTCACCAAATTTTATAACATATTTGGGGAATTTAAAATTACTTACCAATGCTTCCATGTCAAATAGTTAAAATTTATTTTATTTTTTATGAATTGAATTTGTTTTTTTCATTTATAAAGGGAGGGTTATATTTTTTATTAAAAAAAGTGTTTATTATTTTAATATAAGTATTGTAATATTCTTATTTAAAAATTGGTCAAAAGTAATCATATTTCAAAGTTAAAGTCACATCAAATCTTTAACTTTAAAATATTTGTATACCTCAAAATCAAAGCCACGCTAAACCTTTAGCTTTAGTTTGGGAATGTGTACACAATAAATAAAATCATTAAAAAGATATAACATTTAATTATTTTACAAAATATAGTACATGAAAAGCACAAATAACTATAAATGTATACACCAAAAAAAAGTCAAAAGAAATTATTCAAACCTAACATATATGGTTTAAAGTGCACTCATGTTGTAAATGTGTAGTGTTAAGGTAGGATTGGTTTATGAAGATCCTAAAGCATGGAGCTAACCATTCCATGTAAATTTTAATGAGAAAAGAGTAATAAAAATATCTTTATAAATGATTCTAAGAAGTTAAAAAACACTTGATAAATGAGAAAATGTTCTACTTTACCAACATACCATAGTCAAGTAATTTCAAAATCCTTTATGACCCTTGTAATAAATTGGACCAAGTGAACAATAGAGTGGGCAAAGAATGATGATGATGGTGATTTGACTCAAAACCCCAAAATTTATTTCTCATATAATTATTTTTTACTCTCTCTTCTATGCACGAGGGCCTAATAAGGAGTCCTTTATCCTCAATTCATTCAATCATATATAAATCACCATAAATAGTCCAATTGGTGTCTATAAACTTATCCGTGAACCACTACAAAATAATTGACCATTCCACTAAAATGTTGAAGGCACAAATTTTGACAAGCCCAAGGGCATGCCTATCAAAATAAAACACTATCCAAATATCCTAGTTGATAGGTTCAACACCCAAATCTAACATAAAAGATTTTTTTTTTTAAAAATTAGATGATAATGACACCACGACCAGCTTCATGGTGCAATAAATGATTAATGACATAAAATCAAATGGTCTTAATTTATATCTAATATATAAAATTTGGTAATTTTAAATCAATACATATAAAATGCATTCATAATATTAACATATTAGAGTTAGCCGTAACCATGTATTTATGGGATGAGACAATTAAACTCAAAATTTATAATAATAATAGTAAATAAAGAAAAAATGGCTTTATGTTATTATTTATAAAGTCACTTATTTGGAATGGTCATCACTTTTTATACATGTATACTCTTTACTCCATCTTTAAGTGAGGAGAAAGAGAGTAACAAGTAAAATGATGTCAAGGGAGAGAGAAACCTCAATGTTCAGGGGCTTGACGCCAAGTTTCTCTCATCAAAAAGAGGTTTTAAACCCAAAACAAATTGGAGAGCTTGAGATGACATTTTCAATCTATGGAGTGATTGAATTTATTAATTGAGTGGTTACTTGTGATGCAGAGTGAGCATAAGGTAACTTGAGTGTAGTGGATGTCACTTGGAGATGTGATTTTGACCCTACATCTCAATTGTTGCAAGTGTTATAGTTGAAATTTTTAATGTTGATGGATTTAAATTAGTCATAAGAATTCACACCCATCTTATTAGTCAATATGGTGGGTTTGACATTAGATCTATTATAATCTATTTATGATCATCTTGTAACTTATGCTTAGCATATTGACAACATAATATAATAGATAAATTAACATATGATACTTGTTGGGTGTGTTGTTTATCTCCAATTTTGATGTTAGTGGATGATTTTTAAATCTTGATGAGACAATAAATTTTAATGACAACACATTTATAGGTCTTAACAAGTTTATGAATTATGACATAAATCTCCAATTTTACTTGTCTAGTGTTTGCCTTATGCCCTAGATTTGTTCCTAAACTCTTATTTTTTTGAAATAAAAAATTCAACAATCTAAAACTGATAAGGGGAGATTTGAAGGTTTATGAAGTCAAGTTAATTGTTATCATGAATTAGTTAACCTTTTAATTTTTCATATTCCTTAAAGATAACATAGAAATCAATAAATATGAATTACATAATATAAATAAATCTAATTAGTGTTATAAGAGATTTCCATAATTGATTGTTAGTTGAAAATCAATAAATGTTCAATCATACTTGACAATCAAATGAATTAAAATAATTATTTATTTATAAATGAAATGAATTAAAACTTTAACATAACTTACGTGTCTGTCGACTTTTAACATCAAAAATTAAGAAAGATACAAAAATAAACGAATGAGATTATCTATTCAAAAGGACCATAAAAACAATATTGAGAGAATATTATTATTGAATTAACCTTTATGATTTGAATTCATAATAACTTGATAATATACTCCAAATTAATATGATTTAATAGTATAATTGTCCTCTAAAAACTAATAAAATTAAAGATTTTCTTTTTAATTGATTTTTAAATTTTTAAAAATAATTCAATGATTGAAGTCGATAAAGATTCTTGTTCGATCCAAAAAAAAAATTTAAGCATATTGTTATGAAAAGAATCATTGCCAACCGTTTTGTTATTAAAATATATAATTCCAATCTTATAAATCCGTTGGCAATGATAATATAAATATATCTACTTTTTAAGGTTTGGTAAAGCAAAAATCATTACCATTTTGATTTGAATAACTTTTAAGGATAAATATAGAAGATTATGATTTAAATGTAGACGTTAAACTTTTTCTTCCCATCAACCATTAATAAATCATTGAGTACAAGCTCTATCTCTTTTATCTAGCTTTTGGTATTTTTTAATATTCACATATATTAATGTGAATATAATTATGTTGGTTTGTGGGACACTCAGGAATTAATAAATGAATTATAATAAATTATGTGTTTGGTTAATAAACGGAACAATAATTTAAAATTTTAGAGGGATCTAAATGATTTATTTGTATATAATATTGTAGGAGGTTTGTTATAAAAAAAATTGAATTTAGTAATGTGTAATTAAAGTTAAGAAATCAAAATTTATAAATTTGAATATGATTAAAGATAGTTGTTTAGATTTTGTTCTTGATGATATTTTGATTGAACTTTACAATTTAGATAAAATATGAAATATTGAAATTAAACTTTTGGGTTTGAATCACCTAATTTTACCCTTCATATCTCTACACTTAAATCTTATGTGTTGCAATTCTTATGTATGTACAACATTTAAATATTATTTCATTCCATAAAGTGTTAAAGAAAACAAATTATATTTAGGGACCTGTGTTTAAAAGATATGTCGCTAATTTATTAGGGCTCTAGGTAGGAAACATTTTTTTTTTTTAAGTAAATTTTATAAAGGAAAAATTTATAGTATGTACCAAAAATACTCCATAGTAGAATGCTAACTGGATAACAATTAATAATACTCTCCCAAATAAATTATAATATTTTTTTATACATATGTGACTTTGAATTAAAAATTCATAATATTAGTACACATGTCAATTTCCATTGGGTAGAAACAGAAAAAGCGAGAAGGGACATGCATACCTATTCAGAAAAGGGGAGAGGAGAAATCACTATCTAGAATCATAGTGTACGGTTTAAAAGGTGGGTCAAAAGGGATCAAAATGTGGAATAGAGGGTGTTCCAAAGATATGAAAAGGGGATTTTAAGGTTCCAAAGTTGAATAAGGATACCATTATCAACTTATTTGGAACAAATTAATTATATGTAAACATTTATACAAGGCTAATTGGGACCATTTTAGGATACTACATTAACATAGGTATAATTGAGGCGTAGGTTGGCCTTCTATTTAAAGATTTTACTTATATTAAAATATTATTAAAGTTTTTTTGTTTCACCATTGTAGTTTGTAGGCCACTATTAAGTAAGACACCCCTTGAGATTCAGACATACTACATCCTTCATGGAGGACCAATACATTCACTACCCTACCTGCTTAAGTTGTACTAACTATAGAATAACACTTTATGTGGGGAAGATTTAAGTGCCAAATAGTCGAGTACATGACATCATCACCATTATGAACTCAAAACTTTTAATGTCATCTACAATAAAATTTTATGCTCCATCTAACAAATTTTAAAAATATGATGTCCCTGAAGAATATGGTGATTTGTCTCTATGCAAAAGTAGTGTGAACAAACTTTGAATTGTGCCAATATAAATCTCAATCTACAAGGTAATTGGAGTTGGGTTTAGTATGCAGGTTGGATGAGTCCATCCTCAAAGTGAATATATAATGTAATAATATTGAATCTTTGAGGAAAAAGGTTCTTAAGGCTTTAGCCATTTAGACTAAAGGTAGCTCTATAAATCTCATCTCTTATACCCTTATTTATCTCCCTTTTGGATATGTTTAGTGTTTCAATTGAAAATTATTGTGGAGGGATTCTATCCATGTTGATATCTACAAGGCCTAATAGAGTAGAATCCTTGGACATACTAGATAAATTTTAGCCCAAGTTGTGTCAACTACATAGAGGATTTCAATTCTTGAAATGGGTACCTATAGAAATCAACCAAAGAGTTGGCCATTTGTCTAAATGTGTGTACCATAGTCACTAATTGAAAGATCATAATAATAATGAGTGGAATTGTATTAAATTCATTGAGGAATATGTCTTGAGGGATATATATTTTATAATGGATATGCTTTCATAACATAGAGGTAAGCACTCTTTTAATCAATATTTGATCAACTTTAATAAGTTAAGGGCCACACGTTTTAGAATTATATAAAAGAGCAACTATAATAAGTGAGTGAAAGAGGTGAATCTTTATCTAGATATCCTAAAAAATGAAAATGAAAATGTTGTTTCTCAATAGAGATGAGGGAAAAATATCCTTTACTAAGAAAGTTGAGCATAAGACTTTATGAATTGCACTATGTCAAATTGGAAATCTTCATATATATATATATATATATATATATATATATATATATATATATATATATATATATGAGCATCCTTAAATTTCTTGAAATCAATCATATTTAGATGATTTTCACATCTTATCATCATTTTTGAAACATATGTATAGAAAAAAGTGTTTTATCCACATTTACATTGCCCCTTGCCACTTGACTATTGATCCCATTTCAAACAATTGCACATACTTCCTAATGCTGACAACTTATGTATCAAGAACATTCATCTTAGCATGCTTTGATTTATGATGGATGTTGTAAGTTATTTATAATCCTCCTTTCCTTTATTTCAAATCACTTTTCTATCTATAAATGATATGAGTTCAAAATTTAGAAAAATCTACATGCATGTTGACTTCCAACATCAAGAAATGAGAAAAACATGGCATAAGCAACATACCCAATACCATATAGATGATCATGGTAGGGATCCAAACTATATAGATGATCCTGAATAATTTTAGGTTTGTACAAATGGTTTTGGTAGGTGTTAGAACCATATTGATAGTCCTACAAACATGATACTAAAATCTCAAAATGGCTATTAAGATTAAGATGAGGATGCATAAAAAGGGTTCCAAGTTGCATAAGTCATTATAATGGCTAAATAATGTTGAATTTTGACTAATGGCCCATACATGGACAAATGTATCAAACACGTAAAATAAAACTACATTAATTCTAAATGACCATATTTAAGTATCCATAATCATAAGTATTGTAGGGCTTCAGTCCCACATAACCGTGACACTAAATGGTAATAGTTAAAACCATCTAGATCAACAAAAATCCAACTATAGAGGCATATAATGTTTTTTATTGTCACCCACATGTTCCCACCCACCATTAATGACTTTAATTTATGTTAGTATGCATCAATCTTGGTTTGAAACATTTTAGGACC
The DNA here is from genome assembly GCA_037957365.1 of Torreya grandis. NCBI lineage: Eukaryota > Viridiplantae > Streptophyta > Pinopsida > Cupressales > Taxaceae > Torreya > Torreya grandis. The sequence continues at coordinate 806,862 of JARHVA010000547.1, read as the reverse complement.
TAAACCATTTTCATCAAACATAGCTATAAAAATTAAATTTATTAATTATGTTATAATCCCTTAAAATATTTACTATTAAATCAATGAGAGTTCTAAAAGTTAGTCGAGGGTGGTGGTGGATTGTAATATGTGTGAGTTATTAAAAATTAATGGCCACCTTAAATTTGAAAATAACATGACAATTTTGACATTAACATTGACATTTATTTGACCATCTTATTGATATTTTTATTTTTTTACTTGGAGAACTCAATTGAAAAATCATAATAGCTTGGGCAAATGATGGAGTTTGAAGCCTTATTTTTTAGAAAGTGTTTTTCGAGCTACATTGTAATGTATCTAGATTGAGGCCATCTATCCCTAGTTAGCAAAAAAAATTATAAGAAGGTAATAGATTCATTAATCAATGTGGCATATGAAAAATCAAAGATAAGCACCTAAAATTTGATATAGTTCATTATTTTTAAAATAGAAATAGTAATGCTCATTTTACCATATTCATCCATATGATTACATTTCATATCCTTATTTCATCTACTTGACTTACCGATGACAAGTATGTCCCAAAAGTACCCTTTCAAAGTGAACACTACGTTTTTAACCTTTTATTTACTCTTTTATAGCTAGGTAGTGGGTTTTCTAGGATAATTCATGGCCTGGTTGCCCATTTCCAAATAAATCCACAACTTGACTACAAATTGGTAGTTTTTTCTAGTGTATACCTAGTAGGGTTTTAAGAACTATTTTGATGAGTTATCACCCATTTTTGACCTCTACATCTAACCACTTTGCCTCCACTATTCTTCTTGATCATTTTCTCACTTACAAACTATCAAAATATCAATTGCTTGTTTATTCCTGCAAACTTAGGTTGTTAGTTTTTGAATTGCTACACTTGATTTTTCACTCATTATCATCGATCTATAATCATCACTAATCCATAGTTATTCACCATTATCTCTCTAGTCATTCTGTGCATTGGATTGGAAAGGGATTTTTTTGAAGAGATGCATATTTGTCTATTTCAGGTTGCAAACCCCTAGCCATTTCCTCCTCAATTAGACATTATTAGATCACTGGTTGGTATAATTACATGGTATCATTAGCATAATGATATGAGATCATCTTGATAGCAAAGTGAAACTTTTGTTCTTAACTTTGATATACTTCTAGGCTTATATTCGTATGTTAGGTTAGATTTCATTCACAAATTACATAGTTTACATTCTGAAGTAGCATATAGCCTTCTCAATCACACTTTCATTCTAAAGTTGCATGCATTTACTTCTGAATAACATTTCAATTTTGAAATCATGTACATTGCTTTGTAAATCACATCTATTTTCTAAAATAGTAAGCATTACAACCCAAATCATCATTTCCCTTTAGCATTTAGTTTCAACTCCATGTTTAGATTAATAGATGTATTTAATTTCAATAGATTAATCTTTTTTCTTGATTTTACATTGGGTCTTGTTCATCTAACCTTTAGTTCATGTAAGCCAACAAACTAGATAGTTGATTTAGGCTCCTAAATCTTTCCTAAGTTGCAATTTGTTTTCTTTCCAACTCTTTGTTAGCATATTTGGATTGTTAGAGCTAAAAATATATTTAATATATTTATAAAAATTTAAATTTAAGAACCACAACCATGAATTGAGCCTTGTGATAAGTTAATGCATTTAATTTAAAAATATAAAGTGAAAAGTATAATTACCATTTAAAACTAATAAGAAAAGATGAATATCATTTTGTTTTTTAATTGATTTATTCAAACTTAAAAATAACTTGGTGATTGAAATTGATAAATATTCTTGTTCAATCATATGTTTATCATAGGTACGAATTTGTGAATGTGATTCTTGTTCGATCATATTTTTACATGAATGACTAGTTTATTCTAATTAAGAGGGACCTCCTTCAAAAAACATATTGATATTTAAATATAATAAACTTTTGATACATCTATTGTTATTAGTCTTGAAGGGATAACTAAAGGAATCATTTTGCTCTAACTTGTGATCAAACTATGCATTCTCCACCAATCAAAATTATTATTTTTTGTACATTGAAAAATTTACAGTTTTCCAATAATTAACTTGTGTATTTGTTAACAAAATTTATGAAAAAGGTCATTTAACTATGTTTTTATTGGTTGAAATTGTAGGAATGTTATTATGGTGTTGAACATTGATGTCATGAATAGTAACCATTAGTGTTACTAAAAATGAAAATAAATATGATGTCACAATGCATAGTTCAAAAAAAATAGTAGTTAAATTTTTACATAGACCTTCATTTCATAATTTTGTGCATAGATCTTCTGATCATGGCAAATTTTATTAAACAATCTTAAAAAAAATTAATGGCCTTTAATGAACTGAGAGTAATGAATCTGATATAGCATTTAATATCGATCTCATCACATATTATTTTATTCAAATTATTGGCCAACCTAATTAATGAAGATCAAATCACTAGAAGACTACCAACTAAAATAAGCCATGCATGACATAACCACTAAAATAGCAGAGAGCCCAAATATGGTGGCAATGCAAATATATCAATGGACACTTATTGAATATATAATGAGAAGCCTTAGTGGTATGCACATCCTTCATTTATAAGGTAATGTTATCTTAAAACTTACGTAGATTTAGAACAATCTATTTTAACACCTACATTATATGCAACAAACAACTCTTAGATTTTATCCTATCCCATTTAACACTTGTTTACTAGCCTTAAAATATTTGTTTTGGTAGAATAATGAATTTATTATTCATAATTTATAACTTTTAATGTTATTTTTCTCAAGTGACCTTACTTTTCAAGATATGTTACAAAGAAAAGTTTTTTTCATATTTTCATATTAATAAGTTCTTCTACTAACTTTATTTGTGTTATTGTCTTGTCCTACATCTAATAATATTCATGTTGTTAAATAAATCAAAGTTATTTTAAATCTTTTTTTATTTTATATGGTGTAATATACTATTGCAACCCCATTTTTATTATTCATGTTATAAACATGGAAGAGTATTGGAATTCATTTGGTAGGACTCTATCTTGTTGCCAACATTGTCAAACGTCTCAATTTTAATTATATTAAAATATTCAGGACATATTTGGTCTTGTGAAAGTTGCAAGTTGATTCTTAACTTATTTTTTATGTTAGCATGAAGTTATAATCCATGATTTAGTTGAGTGAGCAAAAACCTCTTGGAGCAAAAAATATAGCATACCATCCTAAAAAGGTTGACGTTGTGAACAAATAATAGTTATGCCTTTGATAAATTGCCTTTTTGGAGTCAATATACCAAAGCTTACATGTTTTGGAACTACACTAGCCCTTTATTGGAATTTACCTCCTTGAATCAAGTGGATTTCCAATTATTATAAGCATTGACTTTTGCGTACAATTGGGTGTTATAATTCTAGAAAGTAGTGAACAAAAATTTCAATTTGTTAAAATTTTGGTGATAAAATTTGTATCAACCATTTGTTATTGGTGAGGTAATGACATAATTTATTTATGGGTAGAGAAAAGTAATGGAAACATGGTTTCACATATAATATGTCACACACATCCTCTTAGCTTACATGCTGATAGTGGAAAATAATATCTATAGCTAGCAACAATGCCAGATGTTCTAGTAATATATGCAACCATAATTTATTGTTTATAGCCTCTTTGGGTTACATCTTTTGCATGGATCCTACATGGTGAAAGATAGGGTTCAATAGGGTTGTTAAGAGCTCTTTTAATTTTAGGTAAGATCAATATAATAAGTTACGGTATCATAACATAAAATTAAGCTAGATATGCAATTTTCAAATATATTTTTTAATAATCCTAGTATTTTTACTATTACAAGAGGGTACACAAATTTATATTTAATTGAATTTGTCTAATATATTATCATACATTATTTCTTTTAGGTGGAAGTTTTACAGTTTAACTATTTGAGTCATCACTAGAGAAATTGCCAATACCATTCTCTACAATTCCATTTGAATTAATCAAGAATAATACTCAAGTTGATTATCAGAACACATTGGATCAAATAAATCATAATCCTAACTTTGATATTACAAAAGAGATTAGAGTACAGGATTCAAAAAGATAAAAGACCTTCAATTTTAAGAGTAGCAAGTACACAAATTTGTCAAGTGGAGATGGCAAAACAACAATTGAGATATAATATCTTTTTTACTTGAAAAATGGAAAATAGAAATTATGTTGTTTGTAAATCCAAAATAGTGTTTTTAGTTGTTATCTTTCAATCTGATGTTTTACATGACCCATTATACATTGAATGATATTTTATGTAACACTTTGAGGCACATGCTTGTAAAAGTACTAAGGACCAATTTTTTATTTCTTTGATAGCACTGAATATTGTTCAGACTAATTTGTCAACTTGTATCAATAATTTAGTGTTTTCCAATGTAGTGGATATATATTGTAATGGCCAAATAACATTATCTATGCTACAATTTATTAAATAATTTTATAGTGACCATGCATACTTAATAATGATATAGCACTACCATTATAATGAGTTTACAAAATTAATATTTTAATATAATATATTTTTGAAGACTATATCATATACATGTTAACATTTTGAGAAGACTGTTAATAATTGTAATCAACTATAATAAAAATATATTATCTTTAATAATCATTATTTTTATACAAATTATATTGTATTTTATATTTAAAGTAAAAGTATTCAAATGTACGTAAAATCATATATTTAATGGTATAACTTTGATATAATTTGATTATTAACACTAGTATATATAATAATGGTAGACATAATTTCTTTTGAAAAATGTCTCATGCCAATTTTCTTGTACACAATATTTACAATAAATTTTAATTATATTTTCACTCCCACAAATATTTGGAACATAACACCTTTATTTAAAACCTATCTTAAAGAAAAATAATTATAATTTTAATTGCCATCATTATATAATTCCAATATGATAAAACAATTTGCAATTGGGAAGGATAAATGGATAACATTTTGACAAGTTGAACTTTTTATTTAATAGAGGATAAATCATTGAGTATCGGTGGTTTCTTTCCATCAACCATTAATAAATCATTGAGTTAGCTTTTGATGCTTTTTAAAACTAATGGATATTATGTGGGTTTGTGGATGTCGAGGGGATTATAGTAAATTAAGTATTATAATATATTTATAATATTATAATAATTTATAATTTTTTTAAGGTAATATAGAAAAAATGCAAGGGTTTGAGTATAAAAATAATTTATATATAAATTAAAAGTTAAAAAATTATAGTTAAATGTATCTAAAATTGAATTTTTAAGTTAAGATAAAAAAAAAATACCTTGTAATCTATTAAGATCAGTAAGTTTAGTGTCCATATATGTTGCTTGGAGGTGTTTTGATATTGAATTTATTTTAAATTTATCACTTGTCTATGAGAGATGATTTTGGAGGTGGTTCAGGCTAGCTTGTTAGGTGATCTGAAGTAAATAGGAGGACCTTAGGTTAGTACCTAAGGCAACTTGGGTATGATCAAATCCAAAGCATTTTTTTTTGGGTAGTTTAGGGACAGGGGGTCCTTGGATAGTACAATGTGTCCATCAAGATTATAGGATCAAGAAAGTTGCATGGGTTGATTACCCAACAAAAATGTCTTAAAATAATTAGAAGCTTACAATCCACCAACAAAGTGTTTTAGTTCACAAACTCAACAATCCTAGGGTATTTTTTGCAAGTGAGGGTCAAGTCGACATTGTCAATACAAGTTGGGTTTTGGTAAGCCCTAGGTTTATGAGCTAGAGCAATGTTTGTCTTAGGGCTAGCAAACCAATATGAGTTGGGAGCCCATTGCTAAGCACATTAAGGATACTTTGAGAAGAGGAAAATCAATGGGATCTCCCACTGAGATGGAATGTTAAGAGGTGATTATGGGATGCTAACCATATACCTAGGGAATTGGGAAGGAATAAACACTTCAATAAGATATATGGATAATAGGTTATACTTCAGGTTGGTGTCACATGAGGTGAGATAGGTAGGGCTCAACAAGTAGGGAGAAACTTGAGCCTAAAGAAGCCTAGGAAATAATGTTTACCATATGCGGCTTAGGTTTATGGGTGCTTGGGGGAGTTGGGAAGGTCATGATTTAGGAGAGCTCAATAGATTGAGTTCCATCTAGTTGTGAGAGAGTTGTTCAATCATGACCTACAATTCTAGGCATGTTAGTGGGAACTTGGGCTCAGAGAACCTAGCCTCAAGGAACCTAGGAGGTTCTACAAACATTTAGTTAGGCTCATAGTCTGGCAAGTGTGGTAAAACTCAAATTCAAGGAGCCTAGGTTTATTTTGTGATCTAGTTAGTTTGGGTTTATCAATTAATTATGGGCCTAAGCTGAGTAGTGTGGAGTTGTGTTTTTTATAATGACATAAAGGGGTAGACTAGGTCATGCTCCCACCTTAGCCATGAAACCATGAATCTTAGGGATGAAGTTAGATGGGTTGAGACTTGAGTCCCTTCACACTCCATGGAAGTCCCATTATACCTAAAAACTTTCAATATAAAAAAAACAATATTAGCATCCTATTAGTGAGCCTTGAAGGCATAAGGAATGAAGAAAAATAAATCTAAGTTAAATAAACCCTAACTAGCCATGGCTTTGTCTGGAGCCATGAATGCTTGTTGAAAACCTTGATGGACTAAAGGAAAGTTATAAGAGAAGACCATAGAATGTGCCATCCTCCTTCCCTTTTGTCTTATTCCTCTCATTTCCTTATATGAAAATGAATACCATAAGCTTAAAAGAGACTTTTTTGGGGGCTCATAAGGACTTTTAAAGTTAGGTAATTGTTGATGTGATGGATTGCACCCTATGAAGGGAGGCTCAGCTCTCTTAATCCATGCGACAAAATGGAGACATCACTCTTGCTATGGGTGGCAAACCTAAGGGATGAATCTCTAAATTAGGGGTTAGCTCCCCTTGATGCACCTTGAGGCCCTAGATTTCTTGTTGCTAACAATGGGGGGGATGAAAAGGGAGGGAAATACTAAAAATCAGACCTAAGCTAAGAGGTGATGCACCAAAACAATTGGTCTACTCAGCTTTGGCATACACTTTGAACCATGGACAACAAGCATACACTATCATTCAAGATGAAAAACTCTCCTGCATTAGTATTTCAATAGGGGGTCATACAGAGATATAGGGAGGAAGAACTACTAGAGGTGTTCTAAGAGACATTATGGTAGCCTATTCACATGCACCTATACTCTGCTATGGACACTTCTTGTTGACCTGTAAGAAAGAGCTCAAAATACACTAGATAAGCTGGATTAAACTTATGAAAGCATGAAAATAAAATGACTTAACACAAGATAAACTATAGACATATGCAAAAGTGCAAGCTCGAATGGAGGTAAAAATGCTTTTTCTGATTCAAGGTAAATTCCTTCAGGGCTTTGCCATACAAGCTGAGAGATCTCCTTTCTAAAATGAGAAGTTACAAATATATAGAGAACTAAAAACAAGATAGCTAAAAAATTAAGGAATGGAAACCCATGATGAGCTAAACACATCTGTAGAAACCAAAAGACCATGGTGTTGTCACTTTCTTCAAACTGCCTATGGAACCCATATTGTAGGCTATCCAAACTACCATTTTTGCTATATTTGGGCTGAAAAAGCATGGTAGACCATCCCCAGCAATTGACAAGGCCATTCTGAGTTATTGTGACCGACTATGCTCTCTTCAATACCTAGACATGACTTGGATGCACATTAATGGTGAAGCATGAAAACAAGGGATGTTAGTCTCTACAGTTTAAAAACCAATCTATTTTATTGGTTTTTGGTAGATATATTCTACTTAAATGTATTAACTCCCTTTGCTGAGTCGTTCATACCACCTATCTCATTCTGAGTGGTTATTGATTATGCCCTTTGTCTTTGTCAGTAGCTGGAACTATTTCAAATTTTTTCTTTTTTGCTTTGTCTTTACCCATGTTTTATCTCTTTCCTTCGACTTCTCCTTTGCCTTGGTTTCTCATGTTTTTTCTTTACTCATTTGGGCCTTTAGGTTCTTAGCGGGTTTCTCATTAACATGTCCTTTAGACAAAATGTTTGAAGGAATTCTCCTTGGCTTTGTTCCTTGCCTTCTTGGCTTGCTTCTTTGCATTGTCAGCCTTTGGACTTTTTGTGACCATCAAATTTCTTCAAACAAAATGTCTGAAGGAATTCCTTCAGACATATTTGAAGGAATTTGATCGTGGCTTGCCTTCTTCAATTTTCCTTTGAATGAAATGTCTAAATTAATTCCTTCAGACACTTTATCTGAAAGAAAACTCCTTTTGCTTATCACTTTTCTCGAAGGGTAATTTCCCTTCAGGCTTCTTATCTTTGTGCCTTTACTTCAATCGGTTACCCTCTATAAGTGCATTTTGAGCCAAAAGTGCCCTTCAATCTTATGGAAATGGTCCCTGTATTTCTCAATGTGCCCTTTGCAAGGGCATTTTGAGCCTATAGTTACCCTTCAAAACTTTTGTATTGGTCCTCACACTGATGAAAAGCCCTCTATAAGGGCATTTGATTCCAGACTTACCCTTCGGCCTTTCTTCAATTATCCTTCAAAAAAGTGAAAAGTCCACTTTCTTTACTTATGTTCCCTTTAAAGAAAATCCATGCCTTTGATGAGCTGTATAGACCAAATCAGGTCATTCACTTACTTTTACTTATAAAAGCCGACAAGTAATACACCTGCACAAACTTGAATTTCACTAGATAGACCATTTCAGACCTCTCATGAGTTCTTAATTCAGGTTTTGCATCAACTTCAACTCATAAAACAAACAAGTAAAGACACTTAGAAAACCTAATTTGGTTTGCCAAGACCAAATTGGGTTTTGCAAGTGTCTTTACTTATAAACCTTTATAAATAAAGACGTTTGCAAAGTCCGAATTACACCACCAAGACCAAATTGAGTTTATCAAGTGACTTGACTTATGAAAATTCATTTGGAAAACCCAAAAAACACTACTTTAGGTGAAGTAATTGCTCTTGACAAACCTAAAATACACTTGGATTTTTCATGAGAAAGATCTACATAGAACATTTTGCACAAGACAGATGAGGGATGATCTAGCCAAAACATGGATTGAATGACTCTTGCAAAGAAAAATGAGGGGGTGCCCAATTTTATCTTGTAGGACCAAAAATTGGTCAACACATTTGGTGACTCATAGGGGAAGCATGCCTGCTATGCTTGGGAAGACTGGTAGCCACAAATTCCATTGGGCATGAATTCAGGATGTGTTGTCCCTAAAAATAACTCCTCATTTTTCTAGACAACATATGACTATTTTGGTCCTGCATGGCCAAAATTGTCCCTCCCCTTTCCAAAAATTTGTTCTGAACATTCAATTTTGTCATTTTCTCAACTTTTTTGTAAAAGGATTAGCAGGTTCAACCGGTTCATCAAAGGGTCTGTCAGCAAAAATCAAAACAAAAGCTTGAACCGTTGAACCATTAAACCTTCAACCATTTTGGTTCATCAGTTCAACAGGTTCAACGACCAATTGGTTCAACGTGCTTGGTTTAAAGGTATCAAAGAGACTCAGTGAAATCAAAAGGATGAACTAATGAACTGATTGAACCTTGAACCGAAAGAGTTCAAAGTTCAATGGTTCATGGGTTCAAAGGTTCAAAGGCAGCCTCTATCAAAGAGAGAAGCAGCAAATAGGTGGTTCAACGGATGGTTCAACCAAGGAGTGTGAAAGTGATTGAGCCAGGAAGCAATGGAACAAAAGAGACAAAATGAACCGATGAACCAACGAACCAATGTACTTTCAATGGGTTCAAAGGTTTAAGGTTCAACATGGTTCAAGCGGCTAACGACTATTAACAGCCCCATGGATGTCAAATTCAAAGTAAGGGAATATCTATTGGAATTCAAATAAAGTGCAAAACTCAAAGGAAGAACCAAGCGACTGACCAAAAAGATAAAATTACTTCGGGTTTGTTCAAAGGCCGATAGAGACAGAGCAAGAGAAAATGACTTTTTATTCGAAGGAAATTATTAAGAGAAAGAGCCGTTAGAATTATTTCAGAGGTATTTTCTGTGGAAAATACTAAGTCAGAGCCCAAAGGAATTCCTTTAGACTTTTGTTCGAAGGAAAAGCCCGACTGAGGAGAAAAGCCCATGAAAAAATGCCTGAAGGAAAAAGACAAAGTGCAGCGGAAGCTGCCACATGTCCATTATAAAGCAGAGTGGAAGCTACCACATGTCATCTTCTGCAGGACCCCCAAAGGTTTCTAAAGCTTCTATAAGTTGAGTGGAATACGTCACATGTCCTGTTATGACTCAGTGAAACGTGACAAGTGTTTGCATTTGTGTTCCCCTTTTGAAGTTGCTTGGGCAAAACGTGTCGTGGATCCCATTTGTCATAAGTTTCTAATGAGTTTCATAACAACGTAACTTGACACTTATCAAAGACACAGAAAGGACCCCCCAAAGACTTAGGCAAGAAAGGATATAAAGAGCAAAGAAGCGCTTAAGCAGTGAAGAGAGGAGCGAGACCAAAGGATCAAAAATATCTTTGAAAGAGTTATTTCCAGTAGGTGAAACAGTGGATCAAGTAGACTTCTGAGCGCACCAAACCAAAGACGCGGCCTATTTTCTTCCATGAAGTAAAGACAAATATGCAAAGGACAAGATGGTCGATATTAAGGAGGAGACATATCAGATGAAGGGACACACCATAGTTATAGCAGTGCACTGTTCTCAGCATGGTCTCTCCAGACAAAACTGGAGATGCATTGAAGATGTTGACTGCAGCATGGGCCGTCCCATGGAAAAAGGTGCCAATCCTTGGGTCATTGCTATAAGTTTGTATTTTCTCTCATTTGTAAAGGAGATCTTCCCCTTACCAGAAGTGAAACTCTACTCAAATTGAAAGGCATTACTAAGACTTTGAGCTCAAATTGTAATTCATATTTCTTTGATTGAATGAGAATGCAAGTTACTTGCAGACTTTGTGCTATTATAGCTTGTGCTACTTTAGGAGATTGTTCTTATTTCTATCTTCTAAAAGCATTCTTATTCATTTAATTTAACAAGCAGGACTAGTGGAGGTGATAAGGAAGGTGTCCTGAAGCCAACTACTTTCAGATTTTGTGATGTCATAGTTGTCTTCAGTGTGTGTTTATTTTCTGTTTCTGTGTAAAGGACCTTGGGATGACTTGCCCCCATTATTCTTTGTATTTCACTCTTGGGTAGTCGAGGTGGAGACTGTGCGCTACATTTTAGGCTGCTTGTTACTCTGCGCCCTTTTGTCACCTATTACCAGAAAGATTCTTATTGCCTACAAAAACAAGCACTTCTAATAGAAGAGAAGTGCCTTCTGTCACTTCACCAAGATTTCTACTATTCAGGAAGGGATTTGGCTCTTTGTTGAATGTTACTTCTGAAAGAAGAGAAGTACCTTCACCAATCACCCCGGATATCTCCTCTATTTGTGAGCATCATCTCTGAAAGAAGAGAGATGGATGATGTATTCTACCCCTGTGTCTTACTTTCTGCTTATATATATATAGTATATAGCTCTGCATATATAATAGGGAACCTCCCCTTGATGAGAGGAGAGATTTGTCTCCAGTTGATGTAGTAAAGCTGCACACCAGGAGGACCCATCTCCCTATCCTATGGTGATAGGAACTATTTTGGTCACCAGTTAGCTGGCTGACAAAATATTCACCCAATAGTTTTTGGTGACTCCGCTGGGGACACAGTAATTTTGTGCAATTTGGAACCTCAAGTTTTAGATTGAAACATCACATATGTCTTACCCATTATAATTATAACCCTTATCCATTACAGACTATGGTGACTCCATTCTGTGTCTTATCCATTATCATTACAGCCTTACCATCTTCCTCCATTTCCATTATATTATTTGGTCTGCAAAACTAGAGCTGTTGGGAAAGAAAGCACAGTTTGAAGCCTCAAGCTTTAAGCTGAAGCAGGGCCAGTTTCCTTTCCATTTTTGTCTTATAATCTAGCAACTCCATTCAGATGTGTTATTCCTATTTTTCATAATCCAATCATGGTAGTTTGAGGCCACTGGGGTAACTCATTTGGCCCACTTAATCTAACTCCACCCCAGCATGAGCTACCACTCAGTTCAAGGAAGAATTTCCCCAAATTATTTGGTCATGGAAGAGTCCACCCTAATGAACACATTATAGCCTTCACCATAGCCTGTGGTGTGATAGGGGTGGAATTTGAAGATGTGGCAGTTAGGCTTTTTGTGGAGACACTACAAGGTGCCACTGCAGATTGGTTTTACCATCTGCAGACTGGATCAGTGACTGGCTAGGACACTATCAAAGCCAAGTTTAAAGCAAGGTTCAAACCTACAGAAGATGCTCATGCTTTGCTAGCCCAACTTACGCAGATGAAGAAGGAACCTCATGAGCCGATGAGGGATTTTATTGCAAAATTTGACAAGCTGAGAAACAGGATTCCTGCAGTTGCTCAACCCACACCCGAGAACCTCATATGCTTCTTCATAAACTCATAGTTGCCTGAAGTGAGCTTTTTGCTAAGACGTGCTAGCTACATAGATCTTGAAGCTGCTCAAGACTTAGCCATTGAGTTAGAAGATGACCTTATCTTGGCTGGAAAGATAAGAAGGGATTCAAATAGAGGCGCATCTTTCTCATCTTCTGATAACTCACCTGCAGCCACCACTGATCCAATGGTGCAAAAGCTAGCAAATGAAGTGCTGGCCCTCAGAAGACAAATGGCACAAGGGATGTCATCTGCTCCTTCATACAGAGATGTACTAAGGAGGACATTCCCTAATTAGGCACATCAAGGGCAACCCAATCATCTTCCTCCCCCACAGAGGAACCTCGCCATTGAAGCACCTCCAGCCAACTCAGTAGTTGGGTATTTGGAAACAGAGCATGATTTCTCTTTCCAACATGAGTTTAATCAAGAAAATGACACTAGTCTCTTCATAGAGGATCAAGAAGAGTCAGCTGGTGACTCCCACATCAATTTCTTGGATTACCAGGATGAACCTAGAAGTAAAGGTGAAGCATTCGATGGATCATATGTTGTGGTCACCCAATCCCAAAATCAGTCAACTCAACAAGCTGATAAAAGAGAAATAGAGGAGCAACCTCAACCTACAATTTTGATTGTTAAGCGTGGGGCCACTCTACCTATCCAGCCAAAGGACCCAGTGATTGCTAAGAAAGTAAGTATCCCAAACATTTTTGCACCTTCTACTTCAAATTTGTAGGCCAGTCTTCCCACCCCTCCCATAAACCAAAAGGAAGAACTCCCATCCCCTGTGCCTAGTCTAACCCAGCCATTTGACATAATTGATCATGTCAAATGTGTCAAGACCTAAATGGTGGCCCCTGCAGCCCAAATTTTGTTTGAGTCTTCAGGTAGGGATGAAATAGCAGAAGAATTGGTGGAGTGTGGCATAAGTGCAGAAGAACCCTCCCCTCTAAATGAAGAAGAATCTGAGATATTTGAGGGGGACAATCAAGACATGTGTTGGGTTGAGCTTTCAAAACAACAAATTATGGTACTAGGTCGTGCTGCTACCCATCAAAATAAAGAAAAAGAACTCTTTGCTAGGAGAGCAAAGATTCATGGTTTTTGGACCAAATGTCAAGTCTTGCTTTGTGGCAAGAAGAGAAGAAAACCAAGGGGAAGACACAGAAAAGTGGTTTCCTAGTGGAGAGTTCCATTCGCCCATCACCGATTCTAGGGAAAAAATGGTTTCCTGCTGGTTTATCAAGATGGGATGCCATTATCATTGTCTCACAATGGGCAGCATTTAAAGTGCTTTAAATCTTGAGGCATCAGATAAGTTCATTTGTACATATGTATATTTGTATAGTCTTTAGTTCTATTTTGTGCCTTTCATCTTCATTTTTGTCGCCTTTCTTTTTGGGTAGCATGACTCTGTAGCTCAATGGCACACTTCAAGGCACCAGAGATTCTGGTTTATACTCCCCTCAGCTATTCTGAGTTCTAATCTGAAGGAAGTTCCCCAACAAGAGCTAGCTATTGTCCCTGAAAAATAACTCCTCATTTTTTTAGACAACATATGACTATTTTCGTCTTGCATGGCCAAAATTGTCTCTCCCCTTTCCAATTTTTTTTTTGAACATTCAATTTTGTCATTTTCTCAACTTTTTGGTAAAAGGATTAGCAGGTTCAACTGATTCGTCAAAGGGTTTGTCAGCAAGCATCAAAACAAAAGCTTAAACCGTTGAACCTTGAACCATTTTGGTTCATTAGTTCAACGAGTTTAACAACCAATTGGTTCAATGTGCTTGGTTCAAAGGTATCAAAGAGACTTAGTGAAATCAAAAAGATGAACCAATGAACTGATTTAACCTTGAACCAAAAGAGCTCAAAGTTCAATGGTTCATGGGTTCAAAGGTTCAAAGGCAGCCTATGTCAAAGAGAGAAGCAACAAATAGGTGGTTCAATGGATGGTTCAACCAAGGAGCATGAAAGTGATTGAACCAGGAAGCGATGGAACAAAAGAGATAGAATGAATCGATGAACCAATGTACTTTTAGTGGGTTCAAAGGTTTAAGGTTCAACATGGTTCAAGCGGCTAGCAACTATTGACAGCCCCGCAAATGTCAAATTTAAAGTAAGGGAATATCCGTTAAAATTAAAATAAAGCACAGGACTCAAAGGAAGAACCAAGTGACTGACCAAAAAGATAAAATTCCTTCGAGTTTGTTCAAAGGCTGACAGAGACAGAGCAAGAGAAAATGACTTCTTGTCTGAAGGAAATTATTAAGAGAAAGAGCCGTTAGAATTCTTTTAGAGGTACTTTCTATGGGAAAATGACTAAGGTAGAGCCTAAAGGAGTTCCTTCAGACTTTTTTCTAAAGGAAAAGCCTGACTAAGGAGAAAAGCTTGCAAAAAAATGCCCGATGGAAAAAGACAAAGTGTAGCAGAAGCCGCCACGTGTCCATTATAAAGCAGAGCGAAAGCCACCACGTGTCATCTTCTGCAGGACCCCTAAAGGTTTCTAAAGCTTCTATAAGTTAAGCAGAATATGTCACATGTCCTGTTATGACTCAGTGGAATGTGACAAGTGTTTACATCCATGTTCCCCTTTTGGAGTTGCTCAGGCAAAATGTGTCGTGCACCCCATTTTCAGTAAGTTTCTAATGAGTTTCATAACAACGTAACTTGCCACTAGTCAAAGACACATAAAGGACTCCCCAAAGACTTATGAAAGAAGGGCTATAAAGAGCAAAGAAGCACTTAAGTAGTGAAGAGAGGAGCGAGACCAAAGGATTAGAAATATCTTTGAAAGAGTTATTTCTAGTAGGTGAAACAGTGGATCGAGTAGACTTCTGAGCGCACCAAACCAAGGACGCGGCCTGTTTTCTTCCATGAAGTAAAGACAAATATGCAAAGGATAAGATGGTCCATATTAAGGAGGAGACATATCAGATGAAGGGACACACCACAGTTATGGCAGTGCACTATTCTTAGCATGGTCTCTCCAAACAAAACTGGAGATGCATTGAAGATGCTGACTGCAGCATGGGCCGTCGCATGGAAAAAGGTGCCAATCCTTGGGTAGTTGTTATAAGTTTGTATTTTCTCTCATTTTTAAAGGAGATATTCCCTTTACCAGAAGTGAAACTCTACCCAAATTGAAAGGCATTACTGATACTTTGAGCTCAGATTGTAATTCATATTTCTTTGATTGAATGAGAAAGCAAGTTACTTGTAGACTTTGTGCTGTTATAGCTTGTGCTACTTTAGGATATTGTTCTTATGTCTATCTTCTAAAAGCATTCTTATTTATTTGATTTAACAAACAGGACTAGTGGAGGTGATAAGGAAGGTGTCTTGAAGCCAACTACTTTCAGACTTTGTGCTGTCATAGTTGTCTTCAGTGTGTGTTTATTTTTTGTTTCTGTGTAAAGGACCTTGGGATGACTTTGTGCCCCCATTGTTCTTCATATTTCACTCTTGGGTAGTTGAGGTGGAGAATTTGTGCTACATTTCAAGCTACTAGTTACTTTGTGCCCTTTTGTCACATGTTACCAGAAAGATACCTGTTGCCTGCAAGAACAAGCACTTTTGAGAGAAGAGAAGTGCCTTCTGTCGCTTCACCAAGATTTCTACTATCCAGGAAGGGATCTGGCTCTTGGCTGAATGTTACTTCTGAAAGAAGAGAAGTACCTTCACCAATCACCCAGGATTTCTCCTCTATCTGTGAGCATCATCTCTGAAAGAAGAGAGATGGATGATGTATTCTACCCCCGTGTCTTACTTTATGCTTATATATATAGTATATAGCTCCGCATATTTAATAGGGAACCTCCTCTTGATGAGAGGAGAGATTTGTCTCCGGTTGATGTAGTAAAGCTACACACCAGGAGGACCCATCTCCCTATGTTGTGGTGATAGGAACTATTTTGCTCACCAGTTAGCTGGCCGATAAAATATTCACCCAACAAGATGCATATTGGAGAAGTCAACAATAGCCTTGGAAGGACCTATGAATGACCAAATATTTTACCCCAAATAACAAGGAAAAAACACAAACAAAGGCTAAAAACACTACACACATGTGCAACAACACTTAGGGAAAACAAAGGACAACACAACAGAAAGCAAACTATTATGTACAACTAATCAAGTGTGCTCTTCTCCCTCCTAAATCATAGGGAAAACTTCTTAAGTCTCCTTCATGAAGAGAAAACTTATGGTTCCAGATAAGTGGTTGAATGGAATGGAAGATTGGTGACTTGCCCTTCTTCCTTGCCACCTTGATTGGCTTGTATCCAAGTGAATCAGGGGCAAACATGTCTCCAACATATACATATTTACTTTGCTCTTTGGAGACTACCTCATACTAGCCCTTCATGCTAATATATCTCACCAAGAAATTAATGGCTGTGAGCTCATCACCATAGGGATCGTTTATCTCATATCCCCCTTGATATACATCATGGAATAACTTGTCCCCTTCTGATTCATTGAGGAGCCTATCAAACTGATCCTTTGGTTCATCATGGCCTTTGTGAAGAAGGGTGAATATTATGATGTCTTTAATGAGATCAAAAACTACTTGCTCATCCTAGGGGACATCATCTTCTCTCTCAAGGATCTCCTCTTCAAAGCTTTCATCAAGATGGGTAGGCCTCTCCTTTTCTTGCTCAAACAAAGACATGCCCCCGATCCTCCAACTCAAGTTATATGGCATGGTCATTCTCCTCATCAAAACAATAAGTAAGTTCATCAAATAAGGGGGGATATATCTCACCATGCTTACATTCCTCATCATTCATTGTTGACAAATAAAGTTTGTCAACCTCATCTTCATATTGTTGAAACATCTGCATGTATGCATGACCTATGTCTTCTCCATTGTTGATGATGTCTTAAAAAGGAGCATCCATGATGATTTCCTCCTCATTGTCACTTGAAAGGGCCTCTTGATCAACCATAAACTAGATCTTCTCATCTTTAGTTGCCTCTTTCAAAATAGGTTCCTCTTTGACAAGGGATAAAGTGGAAGGTTGATGGTTAAACTCATGTGGAAGAGGAGGCAAACCTTGAGCTAGAATCAAATGATTCTTTTCCTTCCATTTGAATAACACTTCATCCACATTAGATGTGGCTTGATATCTCTCTTGGAAGGGTGTAGATGGGGTGTGTTCAGACTTAGGATCTTCTACTTAGTTTGAACCATCCATCACACTTTGGGTGAGGAACCTCATCATAGAATCCAACTCTAAAATTTACTTGGCTATATTCTCTTGGAACATCCTTTCTTGGAGGGCACAAGAATCATCATGATGAGTAGGATCAGATTCATCTTCTTCAAGGCTTCTATCAAAATGAATAGGCCTCTCTTCCTTATTTTTCCTACCCCATTATTTCATTATTTTCTTCCAACTCATGACCTTGGGATTGGAACTCTTCCCTTGTGAACAGGCAACAACTTTATCCTATTCAAGGTCCTAAACTAATTCATGATATGCACTCCTATGCTGAAAGACTCTAGGAGGTTGAGGGAGATTGGAAAGTGTCTATTCATGCACAGGAAGAGCTGATTAAAGAGAGACATGTTGGTTTCCAAAAGATATAGGGTGATTCCCATCAAAAGAGGGTCCAAATTCTAAATAATTGACAAGGTTAGTCTCTATGAGAGGCTGTTCTAA
This sequence comes from Torreya grandis, assembly GCA_037957365.1. Taxonomy (NCBI): domain Eukaryota; kingdom Viridiplantae; phylum Streptophyta; class Pinopsida; order Cupressales; family Taxaceae; genus Torreya; species Torreya grandis. The sequence goes on along the minus strand of JARHVA010000547.1, from coordinate 788,606 downwards.
TGCCCTTTGGTGTTGGAAAGCTAGATGTAAAGGATTAAGAGCGAGTGATTAATGTATTAGATGAGCTAGAAGATTGGATTTGGTGAGCAAGGGCTATTTGGTAGAAATGATTTGGCATACAAGAGAGGACTTTATTTTGAGTAGGAAGGGGCTACTTTGGGATGAGAAAAGGAATGAAAGGTTGATTGCCTTGAATGAATGAACTCTTTCATCTTGTCAATTCCTCCTTCATGGATTGTAAAGCTTAAGCTTGAATAAATAAGCACTCCTCTTTTTATATCAGCTCTTGTTGATATCTATTATAATCCTCTAATCTATCTATCTCCATCACTTGCTTCTCAAACTCCAACATTATTTCCCTCACACTAGGTGAAGGGAAACTAGGAGAGCTACTTGAGGTGATTCCATGAACAACCTGAGCTTGATCAAAACTATATGAAAGAACACAAGGCCCATGCTACTCAAAAATGGGATTATACATACCAAAAAGTGATTTATTGATGGCATTAGGGTTACTTAACCAACTAATTCAACTTGAATTCATCATTGGTGTTGGGTGAAAAGCCTCCAAAGGTTGGTTGTTTGAAGAACACACCAAAATTCTTCAACTCTGTGGACAAAAGACTTGTCCCACTGAGCGTGCCAAAAACTGTTGACACAGTGGATTGCACCTTGTGAAAGGAGGCTTAGATCTCTTCATCCATGTGACACAATTGAGACATCCCTCTTGTTGTGGGTGGTAAATGTGAGGGATAAATCTCTAGATTAGGGGCTAGCTCCACTTGATGCACCTTGAGGCCCTAGATTTCCTACTGGTAATAATGGGGGGATGAAAAGGGAGAGAAATACTAAAAATGGGACCTAAGCAAAGAGGTGATGCACCAAAAAAATTGGTCTACTCAACTTTGGCATACACTTTGAACCATGGACAACAAGCTTACACTATCATTCAAGATAAGAAACTCTCATGCATTATTATTTCAATAGGGGGTCCTATGGAGATATAGGGAGGAAGAACTACTAGAGGTGTTCTAAGACACACTATAACATCCTGTTCACATGTGCCTATACTTTGCTATGGACACTTCTTGTTGACCTACAATAAAGATCTCACAATACACTAGATATGCTGGAATAAACTTATGAAAACATGAAAATAAAATGACTCAACACAAGATAAACCATAGACATATGCAAAATTGTAAGCTCTAATGGAGGTAAAAATGCTTTTTCTAATTCAAGGTAAATTCCTTCAGGGTTTCACCATACAAGCTGAGAGATATCCTTTCTTAAATGAGAAGTTACAAATATATAGAGAATTGAAAACAAGATAGCTGACAAATCAAGGAATGGAAACTCATGCTGAGTTAAACACTTCTAGAGAGACCAAAAGACCATGTTGTTATCACTTTCTTTGAACTACCTATGGGAGCCATGTTGTAGGCTATCCAAACCATCATTTCTACTATCCTTGGGCTATAAAATCATGGGATACCATCTTGAGGAACTGACAAGGCCATTCTAAGTTGTTGTGATTGACTATGCTCTCTTCAATACCTGGACATGACTTGGATGCACATTAATGGTGAAGCATGAAAACATGAGATGATGGTCTCTACAGTTTGAAAACCAATCTATTTTATTGGTTTTTGGTAGATATATTCTACTTAAATATATTAACTCCCTTTGTTGAGTTATTATTGCCACCTATCTTGATTTGAGTGGTCATTAATTTTGCCCTTTGTCTTTGTCAGCAGCTGGAACTGCTTTGAGTTTTGTCTTTTCTACTTTGTCTTTGCCCATGTTTTGGTTTTTCCTTTGACTTCTCCTTTACCTTGGTTTCTCCTATTTTGTATTTACTCCTTTGGGCCTTCAAGTTCTAGGTGGGTTTCTCTTTGACATGTCCTTTAGATAAAATGTCTAAAGGAATTCTCCTTGGCTTTGTTCCTTGCCTTCTTGGCTTGCTTCTTTGCATTATCAGCCTTTGTACTTTCTGTGATCATCAAATTTATTCAAACAAAATGTCTAAAAGAATTCCTTTAGACATTTTATCTAAAAGAATTTGACCTTGGCTTGCCTTCTTCAGTTTTCCTTCAGATGAAATGTCGAAAGGAATTTTTTTGAACATTTTGTCTAAAGGAAAACCCCTTTTGCTTGTCACTTTTATCGAAGGGCAAGTGCTCTTCAGGCTTCTTATCTTTTCCCCTTTGCTTCAACAGATAACCCTTCACAAGGGCATTTCGAGCCAAAAGTGCCCTTCGAACTTATGGAAATAGTCCCTGTATTTCTAAAATTGCCCTCTGCAAGGGCATTTTGAGCCTCTAGTTACCCTTCAAAATTTTTGTTTTGGTCCTCATGCCGATGAAAATCCCTTTGAAAGGGCACTTACTTCCAGACATACCCTTCAACCTTTCTTTAATTATCCTTCAAAAAAGTGAAAAGTCCACTTTATTTGCTTATATGCCCTCCAAAGAAAATCCATGCCTTTGGCAAGCTGCATAAACTAAATCAAGTCCTTCACTTGATTTTACTGATAAAATCTGACAAGTAATACACCTGCACAAACCTGAATTGCTATAAATAGACCATTTTAGACCTCTCATGAGCTCTTACTTTGGGTTTTACATCAACTTGAACTCATAAAACAAACAATTAAAGAAACTTGGAAAACCCAATTTGATTTACTAAGACCAAATCGGGTTTTTCAAGTGTCTTTAGTTATAACCCTATATAAATAAAGACATTTGCAAAGTCTAAATTACACCACCAAGATCAAATTGGTTTAGAAAGTGACTTGACTTATGAAAATTTCATAATTAAAGTCATTTGGAAAACTCAAAATTCACTACTATAGGTGAAGTAATTGCTCTTGACAAACTTGAAATACAATTGGCAAAGCAGAATGAGGGAAACACTTGGATTTTTGATGAGAAAGGTCTAATAGAGAACATTTTGCACAAGATAGCTAAGGGATGATCTAGCCAAAACATGGATTGAATTACTCTTGCAAATAAAAAGGAGGGGGTGTCTAATTTTGGCCTGTAGGACCAAAAATTGGTCAACACATTTGGTGACTCATAGGGGAAGCATGCCTGCTATGCTCAGGAAGACTGGTAGCCACAAATTCCATTGGGCATGGAGTCAAGATGCATCTTGGAAAAGTTGACAACGTCCTTGTAAGGACCTATGAACCAACAAATATTTTACCCTAAACAACAAGGAAAAAACACACAAAAAGCCTAAAAACACTACACACATGTCCAACAACACTTAGGGAAAACAAAGGACAACACAATAGAAAGCAAACTACTATGTACAACTAACTAAGTGTGCTCTTCTCCCTCTTGGATCAAAGGGAAATATTATTAAGTCTCCTTCATGGAAGGAAAACTTATGGTGCCAGATAAGTGACTGAATGGAATGGAAGCTTGGTGACTTTCCCTTCTTCCCTACCACCTTGATTGGCTTATATCCAAGTGAATCAAGGACAAACATGTCTCCAACATATATGTTTTTACTTTAATCTTTAGAGACTACCTCATGCTGGCCCTTCATGCTAATATATCTCACCAAGAAATCAATGGTTGCTAGCTCATCACCATAGGGCTCATTTATCTCATATCCGCCTTGATATGCATCATGGACTGACTTGTCCCCTTCTGCTTCATTAAAGAGCCTGTCAGACTGATCCTTTGGTTCATCATGGCCTTCGTGAAGAAGGGTGAATGTTTTGATGTTTGGAATGAGATCAAAAACTACTTACTCATCCTAGGGAACATCATCTTCTCACTAAAGGCTCTCTTCTTCAAATATTTCATCAAGATGGGTAGGCCTCTCCTAATCTTGCTCAAAAATAAGAGACTCTAGCTGTTTAAAGACATTCTCCTGATCCTCCAACTTGGGTTCCATGGCATGGTCATTCTCCTCATCAAAATAATAAGGAAGTTCATCAAACAAGGGGGGAGAGAGCTCACCATGCTTACATTCCTCATCATCCATTGTTGACAAATAAATTTTGTCAACCTTATCTTCATATTGTTGGAACATCTACATGTATACATGACCTATGTCTTTTCCATTGTTAATGATGTCTTCAAAAGGAGCATCCATGATGATTTCCTCCTCATTGCCACTTGAGAGGGCCTCTTGATTAGTCACAAATTGGATCCTCTCATCTTCAGCTACCTCTTTCAAAATATGTTTCTCCTTGAGAAGGGATGAAGTGGAAGGTTGATGGTTAAACTCATGTGGAAGAGGAGGCAAACCTTGATCTAGAATCAAATTATTCTCTTCCTTCCATTTGTCCAACACTTCATCCACATCATATGTGGCTTGATAGCTCTCTTGGAGTCATGTAGATGGGTTGTGTTCAAACTTAGGTTCTTCTACTTATTTTAAACTATCCAACACACCTTGGTTGAGGAACCTCACTCTGGACTCTAGCTCTGCAATTTTCTTGGACATATTCTCTTGGAAGAGCCTTATATCAAAATGAATATTCCTTTCCTCCTTATTTTTCCTACCCCATGATTCCATTGTTTGCTTCCAACTCATAACCTTGGGATTAGAACTCTTCCCTTGTGAATAGGTAGCAACTTTATCCTCTTCAAGGTCCTGAGCTAGTTCATGATAGGCACTCCTATGATGAAAGACTTGAGGAGGTTGAGGGAGAATGGGAAGGGTCTGATCATGCACAGGAGGAGTTGCTTCAAGAGAGATGTGTTGATTTCCAAAATATATAGGGTGATTCCCATCAAAATAGGTTCCACATTCTAAATAATTAAGAAGCTTTATCTCCATGAGAAGTTGTTATAATGCCACTCGATGTTGGAAAGCTAGATGTAAAGGATTAAGATCAGGAGTGGTTAATGGATCAGATGATGTATAAGATTGGATTTGATGAGCAAGGGCTATTTGGTAGAAAGGATTTGGCATACAAGAGGGGACTTTATTTTGAGTAGGAGGAGGCTACTTTGGGATGGGAAAAGGAATACAAGGCTGATTTCCTTGAATGAATGGACTCTTCCATCTTGCCAATTCCTCCTTCCTGGATTGCAAGGCCCGAGCTTGACTAAATAAGCACTCCTCTTTGTACATTATCTCTTTTTCATATCTATTCTGCTCTTCCAATCTATTTATCTCCATCACTTACTTCTCAAACTCTAGCATTATTTCCCTCACACTACGTGAAGGGCAACTAGGAAAGTTGCTTGAGGTGATTCCATGAACAACCTAATCTTGATCAGAACTATTGAAGGAACACAAGGCCCATATTGATAAAAAATTAGATTATACATACCAAAAAGTGATTTCTTGATGGTACTAAGATCGCTTAACCAGCTGATTCAACTCAGAGTCACTATTGGTATTGGGTGAAAAGCCTCCAAAGGCTGGTTGGTTGAAAAACACACCAAAATTCTTCAACTCTTTAGACAAAAAACTTGTCCCACTGGACATGCCAAAAATTGTTAATGCGATGGATTGCACCTTATGAAGGGAGTCTCAAATCTTTTCATCCATGTGACATAGTGGATACGTCCCTCTTACTGTGGGTGTCAAATGTGAGGGATGAATATCTAGATTAGGGAGTAACTCCCCTTGATGCACCTTGAGGCCTTGGATTTCCTACTGCTAACAATGGGGGGGATGAAAAGGGAGAGAAATATTGAAAATAGGACCTAATCTAAGAGGTGATTCACCAAAACAATTGGTCTATTCAACTTTGGCATACAGTTTGAACCATGGACAACAAGCATACACTATCATTCAAGATGAGAAACTCTCCTACATTAGTATTTACATAGGGAGTCTTATGGAGATACAGGGAAGAAGAACTACTAAAGGTGTTCTAAGAGACACTATGACAGCCTATTCACATGTGCCTATACTTTTCTATGGACACTTCTTATTGACCTGTAGGAAAGAGCTCATAATACACTAGATATGCTAGAATAAACTTATGAAAGAATGAAAACAAAATGACTTAACATAAGATAAACCATAGACATATGCAAAAGTACAAGCCCCAATGGAGGTAAAAATGCTTTTTCTAATTCAAGGTAAATTCCTTCAAAGCTTCACGATACAAGCTAAGACATATCCTTTC